>CAIGQW010005871.1:1781656-1792136 GCA_903798125.1 Danio choprae
TAATAGCAATAATAATAATAATAATAATAATAATAATAATAATAATAATAATAATAATAATAATAATAAAACATATTACTGATCGTTTCAACTATTTATTTATAATGAAACAGCTCCAGTTGAACATATATAGTAATTTTGTGGATTTTTTTTTTTTTTTTTGGTGGGGGGTGAGGGGTTATACCTTATTTTCACATCCCAAAGTTGACAGGTATGGTCTGGCGTACTGACATATGTCTGTTACCAGACATATGTCTCTGTTCCCTATTCGGGAAATGTGGGTTACGTACGTAACCAGGACGTTTTATCTATATTACAAATCTATATAATACATTAAAAATAACCAGGGAATTGGGTTAATTCCTGGGCCACACGTAGCAGATCAATTGTTTAATTTTGAGCAAACCGGTGAAGAAATAAATTAAATGAATAATGAACATATGCTACACTTCACGCCAATAATATTATTCCAATGTCTAACTGATAAATAGTAACAAAAATGGTCTGCAAGGGTTTAATTTGATTGTTATCTTTTGGAATGACATTATTTCACTGATAATCGAAAGGTTAAGGCCAGAGCAGAGCTGTTTTAATATCCTGGGCTGAACATTACTATGCTAATGGGTATGTTAATATGGCACATCCCTCTACTCCAAAGTGGGAGACCCGCAGTAATTCTTAATTCCCAACTCTACTATAATGTACTACAGTTTTATAAATGCTGAACACCTATTTTAGTGTATTAAACAAAGATTATCCACAACAGATATTATTCAAAGTCTAGTGAACACTATATTTTTCTCATTTCATACATTTTCCTCCAACACAATGTATAATTATTCATTTCATTTTATTTCATTTCATCTTCTTTTCGGCTTAGTCCCTTTATTAATCTGGGGTCGCCACAGCAGAATGAACCGCCAACTTATCCAGCATATGTTTTACGCAGCGGATGCCCTTCCAGCTGCAACCCATCTCAGGGAAACATCCATACACACCCATTCACACTCATACCCTACGGACAATTTAGCTTATCCAATTCACCTATACCGCATGTCTTTGGACTTGTGGGGGAAACCGGAGCACCCGGAGGAAACCCACGCAAACACCAGGAGAACATGCAAACTCCACACAGAAATGCCAACTGACCCAGCCGAGGCTCGAACCAGTGACCTTCTTGCAGTGAGGCTATTGTGCTATATACTGCACCACCGCGTCGCCCTTGTATAATTATTCATTCATTCATTTTCTTTTCAGCTTAGTCCCTTTATTAATCATGGGTCACCACAGCGGAATGAACCGCCAACTTATCCAGCATATGTTTTACGCAGCGGATGCTCTCATACACATACACTACGGGCAATTTAGCTTACCCAATTCACCTATAGCGCAAGTCTTTGGACTTATGGGAAAACCCACGCGAACATGGGGAAAACATGCAAACTCCACACAGAAATGCCAACTGGCCCAGCCAAGACTCAAACCAGTGACCTTCTTGCTGTGAGGCGACAGCGCAACCCACCGCGCCGCCACAATGTATGATTACTGACCCTAGAAATCATTCAGAATATTGAATATTTCTTTATCAATTTGTCATTAAGTTCCTGTGTTTTCCCTCTTTGTATAAACTAAAAGCCTATAAAGCCCAGAGAGAGAGAAAATAATGAGAAATTTATGTTTTAGCATTCACTCACTTAACTTTTGCTGTCCCCACAGAAATTAATGCAATTCACAAAACATTTGTCCACATTTGTCCACAAAACTTTTACATTATCTTTCAAAAAGTTAGCTATTTTCCCAAAAGATTGTGTTCCACCAAAAAACATTTTATTTGTTCCCAAAACATTTACAATCTCTCTAAAACATTAGTTCCACTTACAAACTTTACATTTGCTCAAAAACTTAATTAAATATTCGCGTACCACTGAGGAACTTTTCTTGTGATACTTTTACATTTGATCAAAAAGCTTCTCTAGCAAAAAAAAAAACCTAACATTTCACATAGAAACATCCATCCACAAAAAATATGCATTCCCAGACATACTTTAGAAATATATAAAACCTACAGTCCTGGCCAAAAGTTTAGAGAATTACAGTACACTCATTCAAGTAAGAAAGAGGCAGGACATTCAACAACATTTAGAGTGTAGTATACAGCATTAACTTTATTATAGTCTAAATTCTATTGTTTGGGGTTTGTTTATCTAGTCCTACCTCTGACTTGACGCACATGCAGGTTGCCAGGTTGACAACACTAACAGAAGCAAGTGTGCCTGACAATCAAGCCTTACACTGTAAACTGCTCAGCTAATATTTACTTTTGTAATATTTGTGTTTTTTGCTAATTTAAAATCACCTCATATGGATTTTTTTGAACCTGCTTCTCATCTCGGAGGCTACTTCTGTCCTCCAGAGGTCGCATTTTTGCCTACACCCGCATCCACTGAGGCAGCCTTTATGACTGAAATGAAATATATTGTGTTTTCCATGAATACAACCCAGGGTAATGAAATGTAATTGATTAAAGTGGCAGTGGGCAGAGTTACATGGACCAAAACAAAGGCATATATTCTGATACAAAACACACTTTTTTTAAAGGAGAATAGTAACTATATACTTTTTTTCCTTCTTTTTTTTGTTATTTTTCAGATAAAACAAATATGTTCACTTGGCATATTTCTCAAATATATGGAAAAAAATATTTTTATGCTTTAGAATAAAATATTTATTTGCTTTTATGTGTTGTTTATGCTTTAGGTACCATACAACACCTTTAATCATGAAATAAACAAAACAAAAAAAATCCATCCCAAGCTCATCTGCAGCACTTGAGACATATTAAACACTTGCGCCACCAGGCTCCCTCCACTCCCACAGCTCTCTGCCCTACCCACACTTGTCACTGCTACCAAGCCAACCAATCACATGTAATTTCATTTTTCGCGAGGTGCGCATTAGGGGCTGCATTAGGGTATAATGAAGGTTAGGCGGCTAGTTATTGGTTATTTTTGGTTATTGCAAATCATCAAAAACTCAAACAATTATGCAATTTATTCTGTGAGGAGAGAGCTCAATTACTCCATTAAGCCTCAAAGACGCACATTAATTGTTTTAAGAGAGAGACAAAAAATAACACCCACAATAGCCCACAATATTAAACAAATAGAACAATGGCAGCATTTCACATAAATACACATATTAATGACTACTCCATCTCAGCTTAGCTAAATTACACCGGAGGTGGAATTAGTGACCTGATTTATCCAGGCATTTCGCCTAATAAGGGGCTTGTTCGAGTGGCGAGGAATGTGGTAAACAGAGTGCACTGAAGCACAGCCCAAACAAATAGTGATTTAGGCTGCATAAATGGAAACGTTCAATTTACTCATTTCTCCTCCTGTCATGCAGAAGAGTTTGTCTCTCAGATGGAGCCTGACCAGGGTTCAAATCATTAGACTGTTTCAAACAATGAATCTGAAAATAAAAGAAATTAAAGTGAGAACAGATGAATGCAATTAAATGAAACTGAAAGCCCTCGAGTGGGCTGGTATGGCGATGTGAACATTGCCTTGTTAGACTGAGCTAAAGTTGCACTGCTGCCGCGTTCCTGTGGGATGAGAAAGTCTCCTGGCAGAACAGACTGTATCCGCAGAATCATTTGCAGCCTCAAAAAAGAAAACAAGACCACAAACCCAAAGCTGAGAATGAAGTAATGTGGAACAACCATGATGTAAATAGCTTGAAATTGCAGAGACCTCAAGGGCCATGAAAAGTCAATTGGCCCCATATGGTAAAAAATGCCCCATATGGTAAAAATGGTGTACAAAAATATATTATCTACATGTTATCTATCATATTGTCAGTGTTCGTCCGCGTCATCATTTGTTATTGTCACGTGCTTTCTTTGTCTTCCTCCCTCCACCTGTGTTCATCCCTTGTGTCTCTTTAGCTTAATCATTCCTTCATCTATTTATACCCTTTCGTCTGTGTCCTTTGTTGTCCGGTATTCTGAGTCGTGTGGTTGTCCCGTCCTGTGTCGTCCTGTCTTCCCGCATCCAGTATCTGTTCCCCGTAAGTGTTTAATAAACCCGTTTTGTTATATATCTCGTGCTCCGTCTCGTTATGTCACCATCCGCCAGCCAGGCGTTACATAATACCGGACCCAAAAATAGCGGCGTGCATTCCCCCGATTTTCTTTTTTCAGTCTTTTTGCCCCTCAGTGTTTTATTTTCCCCCCTTCGTGTTTTCCTGAACCCCATCCACCATCCTGTCTGTCATCACCGCCTGCTGGAGCAGGGGGAGAGCAGCCCTGAGGACCATGATCGAGTGACTGCCAACAGCTTTCCGGGCGACGTGCTGTGCACGCCCATCATCTTTAGCAGAGCACAATCGCCAGAAGATGGTCCTCGGGGCAACATCACCGCAACATTGGAGTGGGCACTGGCGATTAAAGGACTTCTACTCACCGCCTTCCTGGAGGAAGATCTCGCCAGTGCCACTCCCGACCCAGTGATCAGCCAACCAACACCACCCACCTGCAGGGAGCGCTTGCCAGAGCCCACCGCAGACGGAGAGCCACCCCCAGCCGATGAGTGGTCGCCCCCTAGAGCGACGGAGCGGAATCGTGCTGAGATGGAGGAGCTTATAATCCCGTCTGACCAGGTGGACGAGCCGGCAATACGCCAAGAGGGGGAGTCCTGGCGGCTACCCGCAGAACCAGCGAGAGTCCCGCCCACCCCCCCCCCCTTATGCAGATAGACAGCGGCTGGACACTGGGAGGCTACTCATTGGCTTCTGGAGCTTTAATTTTAATCATGCTTTCAGGCAGCAATATCCGTCCGCTGTTATCAGGCAGCAACCAACTGTTTCTGCACAGTTTTTTAATCTTCCCTCTCGGAAAAAGCCTCAGCTCCAGGGTCATGAGTAGCTTCCCACGGTCCCCCAGAACTGCAGCCAGTCATCCAGCTCCAGCACTGCTGCAGTCAGTCAGCCCCCCAGCTCTCGCTCCAGCTCCGGAAATGGAGCTCGCTTGTGGGCGCTGCCTGTCTGCGTCACCCTCTGGAGGGTGTCGCCCAGCGTCAGCTCCAACGGCTTCCGAGCTGCGGACTCCACCTCAGCCCTTCGACCCTAGGGCTCCGCGTTGGCTCACTCCTCCCTCGTCTTCGTCGTGGGCCGTCCGCCCACCAGCTCCGCCAGGCTCCCTGTCCCTCCGGCTCCACCTTGGTCAGTCGTCGCCCTTCCTTCGCCTCTGGACTTCACTCTTCCGGCTGCACCTCATCGCACTGTCCCACCGGCTGCGTTGAGCGCCTCCTTCCCTCCAGCTACGCCTTGGTCCTCCGTCGCTCTGGCTACTCCGCGGGCTTCCGGAACCCCGCCGTCGCCTGGCTCGGGTGAGCCGCCTGCTTCGCCCGGCCCTCAGAAACCTCGGCGTCACCTTCGCCCTTCGGCTCTCCGTCACTTCCGTGGGCTCCACCGCCATCAGCGGCGTCTCCCTCAGTCGGCCCCCTGGAGTCAGCAGCCACTCCCCCTCCGTGGATCTGGCCTCCTGAGTCCTCCTGCTGCGGTTCCCTTCCTGTCTCCTTCCTCAGACTCCTCCCTTGTACCCTCCCCTTCTACCCTCCTTCTTTTTGTTGTTTCCCGTTGAAGGCGCGAGGACGCGCCTTCAAAAAGGGGGGGGGGGGGGGTACTGTCAGTGTTCGTCCGCGTCATCATTTGTTATTGTCACGTGCTTTCTTTGTCTTCCTCCCGCCACCGTCAATGTTAATCTGTTCCACCTGTGTTCATCCCTTGTGTCTCTTTAGCTTAATCATTCCTTCATCTATTTATACCCTTTCGTCTGTGTCCTTTGTTGTCCGGTATTCTGAGTCGTGTGGTTGTCCCGTCCTGTGTCGTCCTGTCTTCCCGCATCCAGTATCTGTTCCCCGTAAGTGTTTAATAAACCCGTTTTGTTATATATCTCGTGCTCCGTCTCATTATGTCACCATCCGCCAGCCAGACGTTACACATATTATATAATATATACTATAATTGCATTTTTACATTTACTTTAAACAATGGATCCCTATTGTAAGGTTGGAAATGTATTTGCTTTGACCCTGAAATACTTTAAATTTTGCATTATTTAAATCATAATTGTGGCCTCACGGTGGCGCAGTGGATAGCACGTTCGTCTCACAGCAAGAAGGTCGCTGGTTCGAGCCTCGGCTGGGTCAGTTGGCGTTTCTGTGTGGAGTTTGCATGTTCTCCCCGTGTTGGCGTGGGTTTCCTCCGGGTGCTCCGGTTTCCCCCACAAGCTCAAAGACATGCGGTATAGGTGAATTGGGTAAGCTAAATTGTCCATAGTGTATGAATGTGAATGGGTGTTTCCCAGAGATGGGTTGCAGCTGGAAGGGCATCCGCTGCGTAAAACATATGCTGGATAAGTTGGCGGTTCATTCCGCTGTGGCGACCCCAGATTAATAAAGGGACTAAGCCGAAATGAAAATGAATGAATGAATGAATAAATCATAATTGTTTTGTATTACAAAATATATTTAGCATATATTTAAATTTATATTTTAACAAGATTTTTACATTTTTTAACCATATGGGATTTTAGAAACAAGTAAGGATGAATGGTGACCTAAAAAAGGTCAACTAAACAACAAACACTGCAAATAGGTCAGATTTTTGTCATTCTCTGTAAAAAAAAAAAAAAAAAAAAAAAAAAAAAAAAAAAAAAAAAAAAAAAACAGGCCCCAAAATACACAAAGTATGTATATGTTATATACTTACAGTATAAATTAATTTGGGCTGTGTTATGTAATAAGTGAGAAGTGTGGCAGTGAGTGTGGATTCACTGATCGCAGGTCAGCTGGTGGTTTCACAGATGCAGTTTTTACAGATGGCAATTAAACACAATGCTCATTAGCAGTGAACTTTCTACTTCCCCTTTTGTATTTGCATGTATAATGGACAGCAATTTTATTTACATTAATCAATCCAAGAGAGGAAACTCACACTATCCTAGTCTTATTTATTTTCCCCAACAATACTTAAAACAGGCTGAATAATTAAAAATAAAATAATAATAATAATAATTATATAAAATAATCAGCAACAACTGCAATCAGGCCTTTTTGATAACTTTCAAAGAGTCTGTTACAGCACTGTGGAGGGATTTTACCCCAATCATCATTGCAGTATTGTTGTACTTCAGCCACATTTGAGTATTTTTCAGGATGAACTGCCTTTTTTAATAGGAGGGTCAAAATTAATTGTTTCTTCGGTGCACCGCGATGCAGGACAATTCAGGACAATGTCTAAAGAGCGAGTTTTCTCCTCTGCGTCTATCATGGATCAGCTGTGATTGCTGCTGCCGTTTATTTTGGCTCGTTTCCACTGAGTGGTACAGTACAGTATGGGTCGGTACGGGTCACCTTTATCAGGATTGCGTTTCCACTGCTAAAAGGGTACCAACGCCCACCAATGGGTACCAATGGTATCCTTTTGGTGGGCCACATCTGTGATTATATAAAATAAATAAATAAATAAATGCAACATATATGAACACATACAGATTTTTACAGTCTCCGATATGATACCAATTACAGAAAAACTACACACAGGATACATTTAGTCCTTATTTGGGTTAAAAAACAACACACAACATGTAGCAAACAGTTTTGCGCATCAGTCTCGCGTTTGTTTGTTTCTGACAGGATCGGATGTCAGAAGCACTTCAATAATCAAACGCACATTATTATCATCAGCTCAAGAAGCTTGTTATTTCAAATATAGACGCGTAACCGAGAAAGCGAAACCGCTCGTGCTTTAGATGGTCTCGTAAAAAACTACGGGGCACAGGGTAGAATTTGCTCTTCTTCTTGGCTTTGTGGCTGTTCATCAAGACAACGACAAGGTTTGTTTGACGATGACAAGTTAACCATGGCTCGTTATTATATGTATATATTATTATGGTGTAATGTCTCGGCTGTGTATTTAAAACTTTGTTTTCATTCTGGTTTGTCCACGAGCGAGTGACGTGAGCTGTGCATCTAGCTCCGCCTTTTGGAACCCTTTTGCCGGGCTAGGTACCCTTTGCAAAGCGTACCCAAAAAGTGGTACGGTACAGTTCACTTTTAGGTACCTTTTGACAGTGGAAACAGCCATAAAAGCGTACCGAACCGAACCGTACTACACCACATAGTGTATACCATTAGTGTCAGTCATCGGTGAACAGAGCCAGCGCGTTACAGCCAATCGCAGCCCTTTCTGTTGAGCACGTGACCAATCATAGGGGTGTAAGAACTCGCTCGACAGGGCTCAGAAAGCGAGCATGATATTTAAATTTCTTTATTTGCTATAAATGCTTGTGTTGTTCTGTACATGTACTTAAGTTATAAAGGTACAGTGTCAGCGCCAATGAGGTTAAGTGCGCCGACATATAGCACCAAGGTGCTCACGGCTCACGAGTTCAATTCCTGGCTCGAGGTCCTATGCTGAACCTTCCCCTCTCTCTGCTTACAATGCTTTCCTGTCTGTCCTTCACTGTCCTACCACAATAAAAGGTGAAAACCCCCTAAAAAAATAATTATAAAGGTACAGTTCATATATCTGACTGTTTGTATTAAAGGACAAAATTGTATTACAAATAATATATAAATATATTTATAAATTTTAATACAAGAATTGTTGTGTTGTGAAGTAAAATATAAAATTGTGTATGGAAAGCATTGTCAATGCACTGTGATGCACCGAGATATCGAATTGAACCGAATCGATGACATGGTAATCATAACCGAACCGAACCGTGAGACCAGAGTAGATACACACCTCTCCTTTTTAAGGTCATGCCAACTTGAAACAAGTTTGATCCCAGTGGAGTGGGGTGGTTGATGTGTTGAATGACCGTTGTCAGGTTTAGATTAATTCCTGCTGTAAATGCACATATAGAGAGCACATTCCCATTCCAAGAGGCATTGGAAGGGTTCCCCAAAACCTTTAACAAGACCTTCCAGATAATTTATCAAAAATACCTATTAAAAGATTTAACAAAATCACTGAATGAATCCGTTAAAATAAAATTTCTTAGTCAACAGAACAGAAATATGAATCAAAATTATCATACATTCTTGTTCTCCACACTGTATGTCGAGTAAATGCCATTAATTGTAGCCTATAATTCTGGAGCTAACATTAAATGTCTGTTGAACAGTCCCATGACCGATTCCCAGCCCTTACGCTACACTAACACATTACTATATCTAAAACTGTCAGACAGTCTCATCTGAATGTACTGTACATATGCGCACTGAGCCCCCCTGAATGTCTCCAGCTGGAACCATGCTGTGAGAGTGGGACGATGGGGATGTTTATGAATGTAAGGAAAAGAAAGAGAGCAATGTGAAGCGTAGGAGTTTTATGGAAAAGGAAAGGGAGCAGGGAGGAAAAAAAAGTGTGAGAATGAGGGGGTTATGCTTTATAATATGCTGCCTGAGTGCCTGTGTGTAAAAGAAATAGGAGTTGAGTCCCACATGAGGCTTTATCATCTCCATAATCAGTCAAAATAACCCTTCCCAGCATCCAGCTCATTTCCCAGCAGCCTCGACATCGTCCTCTAACGTCTAAAGACTGACAGCTAAGGAGAGGCTTGCTGTTCAAAGATGAGCTTATGAGGGAGAAACAGTGCTTTTTCTTTCCAGAAGAGGGAAGGCACTGGTCATTATACAGACCAGCTGCCGTTTCCTTACAAAACAGGTGTTGAAAACAGCCATGCTGCGTTGCAGGACTTTTTGGGGAAATTTGTATCCGCTGCTCATGTGGTTTTGGATTTGCTGATTTATGCCTTGAATGACATACCAAGGTTTGAACGAAAAGAGACTGAGCAAAAGCAACAATTGTCATGCATATCTTGTGAGGAAAGAATGGTGTGAGTATTAAATCATCCACCAAAGCCTAGAGGGCGCTCTCATGGAAATCCACGAACCCCTCCAAACACAGATGAAAAAAACCCATGAAATCCCCTTGGGACATGGCTGGACTGGAAAAAAAAAAAAAAAAAAAAGCCCTGGCATTTTGGGCCCCCACTACATACAATCAAATTGCTACCCGTCTGTGCACGGCCATGAATATGTTTACCTACTCCTATTCTGTAAAAGCACAAAAGCCATATATAGGAAAAAATTGACAAATTAAAAACTTACAAAAAAATGTATTTATTATTATAATAAAATTATAATCCACACTGGAAGTCCATCTTGTGTGTGCCTGTGTGATTTGAGGGAGCCTATATTAAATAATGAACATAACAAAAACTGCCTGCTTACGCACAAAGCTAATGTTGATTAACAAAATAAAGTTAAACAATAAAAGCAATGTGTCAGAGACCCTTAACAAATTTAATTGTTTAACTTAACAGTGAAACATCAAAACATAGCTTAAAGATTTTATATAGTCAATCAAATTAACTTAAACGATTAAAAAATGCAACAAATATTTA
>CAIGQW010005871.1:1797136-1812570 GCA_903798125.1 Danio choprae
CTGGCAACTTATGCTGAGAAACTAGCCTAATCTGGGGCAGGTTAACTCTCAGGCTAAGTCTTAAGTTCATGCTTAATAATTTTAACATTTGCCTGCTGTAATTTGATACCATTTAAATTCACTTAAGCTCTTAATAATGACTAAAACTTTATAGTCACTTAATAGTAAATATATATATAAAAATTATATATAATTATTTGCAACACAATGAGTTGAATTTTTGCTTATTTGTAATTGATTTATATATTCTAAAAGAAAAAAAGTATAAATAATGATTCAACAGCAGATAAACTCCACTATTAAAGGTAAACATATAAATAAACATATAAATACCATAATATGTTTGCATACATTTAAGAAACAAGCTAAATGAACATTGTTATGTGAGTCGGAGGAGGGTGAAAAAAACCTTCTCCAATGTTTTGAATTTGGACTGCAATACCCAGTTCAAACACTTCAAAACCTATTTCAATCCTTAATACTGCACCTTAAAAAGGTATTCTTTTGAATTGTTTTATTGTTTTATGTATATGTGGGTTCACTCACTGCGAGACAGGTTCTCCAGAGCTTTGCCAAGCTTCTTACTCTCCAGCAGTATGTGATTGAGCTCATCAAAGTCTCGACTCTCTGGTTTAGTCCTCCAGTCCCAAGTAGGGCGCAGTATTGAACGAGGCACTGCAGCAGAAGACAAATAAAATACCTTAGTCAAATATTGCTCTTGCACTGTTCAAACATTAAAGGCACAATAAGACAGATTAGATCATTAGTATTTAGACAGAAAACTGCAGGCAATAAGCTTCTCTTTTGTTGATATATTTAAAATCATTACAAATTTGTGAATATTTTGGCATAAGATATGTTTTCAAATGCACAATCATCTCAACCTCAAAGCACATGCTAAATTATATATAATAGTTATAATATACAGTGGTGGCCAAAAGTTTTGAGAATGACACAAATATTAGTTTTCACAAAGTTTGCTGCTAAACTGGTTTTAGATCTTTGTTTCAGTTGTTTCTGTGATGTACTGAAATATAATTACAAGCACTTCATACGTTTCAAAGGCTTTTATCGACAATTACATGACATTTATGCAAAGAGTCAGTATTTGCAGTGCTGGCCCTTCTTTTTCAGGACCTCTGCAATTCGACTGGGCATGCTCTCAATCAACTTCTGGGCCAAATCCATGGAAAGAAAAAATGGATACAAAGTTCAGCACATTTTATTATCCAGAAAAAGAAAGGAAAACATACATTTAAAATATACTGTAATGGATTTGAGAGTTAACATTTTTAGAAGCTTTTTAAAAGAAGTGACATGCAAATTTAAATCAGTTAAGAACATTTTAACATTAGGTTAACAATGGACACTTCTGGCTTATTGATGGTGAAATGTACCCAGAAGACAAAGTAATAATGCAGCATGTGCAAGAACGCTGTCTTCAGAATGAAAATCTAAAACAAAAATGATAGATTCTGTCATTTATATTATTTTGTAGTAAGTTAACATGGCAATGAAACTCAATCAAAACCAATCCTCCATCTGAAAAATCAGAGTTTGCTTAAACTAAGCCTGAACTTAACGGTGTAAAAGCCCAAACTGATTTGTGCAACAGGCCTCAAATCATGAACTGTTCATGTGTAAATAAACAGAAAGATGCATTTCAAACAAGCTTAATTTTCTTCCCAAACTGCAAATGTATCTAACAAAGAAGCAGTCAGTATCTCAGAAATGGGTGTAAATGATGAGATGTTTCAGGAATAATTACTTTTTTTTTTCAAATAAATCACAATAAATCTCATTGTGTTAAGAATAATTAGAATTTCGAATAAAAAAAAAATGGGCGGTGTGGTGGTACAGTGGGTAGCACTGTTGACTCAAAGCAAGAAGGTTGCTGGTTCGAGCCTCGGCTGGGTCAGTTGGCGTTTCTGTGTGGAGTTTGCATGTTCTCCCTGTGTTGGCGTGGGTTTCCTCCGGGTGCTCCGGTTTCCCCCACAAGTCCAAAGACATGCGGTACAGGTGAATTGGGTAGACTAAATTGTCCGTAGTGTATGAGTGTGAATGGGTGTGTATGGATGTTTCCCAGAGATGGGTTGCAGCTGGAAGGGCATTCGCTGCGTAAAACATATGCTGTATAAGTTGGCGGTTCATTCCGCTGTGGCGACCCCAGATTAATAAAGGGACTAAGCCGAAATGAAAATGAATGAATGAATGAATGAAATTGTCTGTAGTGTATGTGTGTGTGAATGAGAGTGTATGGGTGTTTCCTAGTGATAGGTTACGTAAAACATATGCTGGATAAGTGGGCAGTTTATTCCGCTGTGGCGACCCCTGATCAATAAAGGAACTAAGCCAAGAAGAAAATTAATGAATGAGTGAATATTGCTATATGGTTTCACGAAATCAAACAATTCTCCCAGGGCCTATTTATGCATTAAATAAAAGCATTTAAATGTAATCAAACTTTTATTTTCTTAAGCAGAATTTTTAAGAAAGTTTTACTTTGCTTATCATCCTAAGCCCCTTGACAACTGTTGAGGGAAAAAACAACAATAGTAAATTGCACTATTTCTGCACTGCCATAGTGTCAAAAAAAAGCATGCACAGATTGTCAGACATATGCAATATCTACAGTAAGTGAGTCTGACTAAGAGCACTTGCAGCAAAAAGTGTAACACTGCATAATTTAGAGCATTCACAATGTCAAGCTAAATGTGTTTGCTACTGCTGTGACTCAGAGGCATTTGCTTTCAGTGCAGTGCATGTTTTGCAAATGCCTTCTGTTCAGGGTGTTTTCCCATTCACCTCCAATACACATTCCCCAAACCTTTCTAATTGCTAAAATTTAAATATGGCCTGAGTGGACAAAAACACTTTAGTTAAATGGAATTGGTTTTGAGTGGCATTTCCAAAAATAGAAATAAAATTAAATTATTTCAGAATAAAAAAAAATATAAAAATAGTATAATTCCATTGCACTGTGATACCACAGAACATCTCAGGAAAAATAACAAACAGTTCATTAGCTTCTGTGCCAATCGCTACAGTACTAAATCTGGACGCCAGATACCCAGAACGACCAATTAGTGAATTTTACAATGATCTGGGAGATTACTTGGGCTAATCTGAAGCAAGTATTCAGGTGCCTTAAGGACTATGCATGAACTTGATTAGCATAAAATCATGAAAATAAATCAGGTGCATATGATATCTACAGCATATCGAATCGCCTCAATTTTCTGCACAGTGAGAATGTATTCTGATTTTCTGTCTTATGCATGAGCATGAAAATGAGAGCTGCTATACATCTTGCAGCCTGTTTCCATGTGTAAATGACACTGTTTATTTTGCATGTGCTGCAGAGTAACCTCTGGACTCATTATGTGAAATATCACTGCCTGGAAACCAAAAGCCCACATTATTTTGACACTTGAAAGAGGTTAAATGAATAATTCACAGAGAAAAAAAGAAGCAAAATTTAGCACAGCTCTCAAATCGTATATGCACTTGTGAATATCAGAACTTGACAATGGGAAGTGCATTTACAATTACCAGTTTCTCGTTATCGCAATACTAAAATGCATACAAATGTTTTTTATTAGACTTTAGAATATTACATTCTCCAATAAAAACATAAATGTTCACTAAATTAATAATAATGGTTTATTTAAAGTATTATATTTGATTATGGATCATTAATTTAATATGACAGAGAGAATACAGGGTTTGTACTCATGGGAGTAGAAAAAACAACTTCTTTCAGAAACTCAAGCTAAGAAAAATGATTGGTGAAGAATTGGTGCAGTCATATTTATATGGTCAAAGTATAATTCGATTGTGAAAATGTGTAAGTTAATGAGATCTTTATAACAATATAGGATACCTTAAACAAAATGCATATGAATAGAAATTATAGCTATATCTCCAAATACAAATAATATAATAAATAGCACATTTGATACTCATATTTTAACATTATTCTTAAAAATAAATCAAATAAATAAACCAAAGTTGCTTCATTTTATTTTATTCCTTACATTTATATAGCGCTTTTCTAGACACTCAAAGTGCTTTACACAAAGGGGGGATCTCCTTATCCACCACCAGTGTGCAGCATCCACCTCTATGATGCGACGGCAGCCATATTGCGTCAGACCGCACACCACACACCAGCTGATTGGTGGAGAGAAGACAGAGTGATGAAGCCAATTATGATATGGGGATGGTTAGGAGGCCATAATGGACAGAGGCCAGTGGGCAAATTTGGCCAGGATGCCGGGCTTAAACCCCTACTCTTTTTGGAAGGACAGCCTGGGATTTTTAACGACCACAGAGAGTCAGGTCCTCGGTCTAACGTCTCATCCGAAAGACGTTCAGTAAGTGTTCACCTTAATTATTACAAATAAACTTTCTCTTAGATTACAGAAGGCATGTAGTAGATGTCTTTGTTTTCATTAAGAGAAATCAAATATAATACAGTAAACATTTTGGGGCTAAGCATTACCTGCACTCGACTTCTGTGTATGTGTGTCCTATTACAGGGCACATATGAGCAATAACTATAACTGAAATTTAGATGTCAGGCAAACAGCAAAACCGCAGTGTGAGCTTATAATAAACAGTGCTATTATGCATTGACACTTCTACTGATATAGTTATAATTGTTTTATAGTTATCATTCTTGGTGTGAACAGCCTTTAATTTTGTTGCAAATCCATACACATCAGTTACCGATGCAAAAGTTGTTGCTTATAAAACATTTCTGCAGTTCACAATCTATTCTTTCTTTTAAAATCAGTGTAGAGGTTTTCAATGACAACCAACAGTAGGAATTCAGGGAAAGTGTCATTGTTACATTAAGCAGCTTGAACAATAAAAAAAATAAATAAATAAATAAAAAATAAATAAAGTCTGCAATAAATTTGTGCTAATATGTGATAAGTCATAAACATACCCATTTAAGGTCACCATAAAATCTAAATTTTTGATTTGTAGTATTTGTTATAAATTATTATATATTATAAATTGTATTATAAAATGCATCATTATTACAGTATTATTATTATTTGTATTTATTTGCATTAATAGTCTCCCTCTTGTAATGCACACCTTATCTTTCCTGATCATATGTTTAAGTTAAGATAATACCCATTTGTCATTAATTGGTCATTCAAACTTTGCAGACTTTCTACATTCACAAACTATTACACACTGTAATAAACACAAATATGTGAACTCACATACTGTATGTGGAAACCAACACAGGCTGATTAGAAATGCGTGCTTTAGGCAACATTTTTGTGAAACCACAAAAAACGCATAGGTTTTACTGCAGTTTCTAGGTAAAATGAACATTAGGGGGCAGTATGACACCAACAACTTTTTTCTTCCTTTCACACTAATGATATTTACAGTGACATATTAGAAACAAACAATGGATTATTTTTGTGCAGTACTCTGTATAATACCAAAAAAACACCACAAAACAACATCTGTGATTTGTAATTAAATATGTTTGTCTCACGTATATATCTCCATATTGACAACTTTTTTGTGTGGTTAGTTTGCTCGGTAACCCATTTTGTATAGTGTGATGCACTATTTTGTATACTTGTGATGCAGGGTGCTCAGGTTTGAGTCCTAGTCAAGCACGGTTTTACAAAAGAGATTAAAGAAATGTAAAATTGAGGTAAAACTATGTGGTTGCAGTGAACATTTCTCTTAATAAAAACTCTATTGGTTGGTTTTAGAGAAGGATTTAGGTCAGTGGTTCACTGAGTGATCTGTACAAAAAAAAAGCCCCGCCTTCTCACTAAAGTGTACTAGAAGGATGTGTATCTGAAATGTACAACAAAATATGCCCTAAGTAAAGTATTTCAGATTCACAAAAATGTAGACATCGTTCTCTAGTGAATTTTTCATCTAAAACATGGATGAAATGCACAAATTATTTTACTTTTTGCAAAAATGTAGGCTGAGACACTTATTTCCAATGAGCCTGGGTTGGTGAAAACCATCTAAATAAGTCAGCTGGAAATGGGCACAGGCACACATCCAGTTTAAAATGGGGTTATACACATTTAATTTCTCCCTTCTTGCCATTTCCCCCAAAACTGGCCAACAGCTTCCCTCCACTCCGGCAGAAATAGAACCGCTGTCAGTAACAGAGCATCACGTTTAATTATTAAACACTCCCAGCAATACATATCAGTCAGAGCTCATGCTGATAGCCTCCATATCTAAATATAGAAGTCATCATTGTTCACTATTGTCTATTTCCGAACTCTGAAGATGTACGACTGATATCAGATTAACAGCTAGGCGAATCACATAAAACTGATGTAGTGACACTAGCTTCTTTATTGCAGCAGAACTCACATGATTTAGACTCTGGAGATGGTGGGGAAATGTTGGACACGGCCAGGTCACTCTTTGATTTCTTGGGCTTCTTGGGATGGATCTGCCAGGGTTTTTCGTAACCTCTAGAGTCCCGTCTTGTGCCTTTGTATTCTAGAGAAAAGGAGAAAAAACTTGTAGTAGATACACTGGATTTTTGTAATAAGTAGACTTTGGCAGATAGCCAATGTTGATACCAATACCGATACAGAAGTTAATTAAAAAAATAATAATAATTAAAATCAGAATTTTTGTTTGTGTTTTTTTTGTTTTGGTTTTTTGGAAGGTGTTCATTTACAAATGTCAGGTTTGTGTATTTTTTTATCTTCTGATCAATAATTCAAATCATTTTGTGGGTGTATATTAATGCTTAATTCCCAATCAGAACTTACATTTTATATCAATGCAAAAAAGCAGCCCCTGAACAAGTCACATTTTTATTGGCTATCACAGAATCAACTAGTCTCCATTCTAACAATTAAATCAAATCAGACTCATGCTTTTATGGCAACATGTAATGTTATTTGTGTATTTTAATTTGATTTTGAATCGGTCATCATACAGTGACTTTCAAAGTTTCAAGTCAGCAATCCAAAACATATAAATCACCATATAGGCAATAATAATAATTTCAATAATGAGCAGACTGCTGACCTTCTCTCATAGCTAGCCCTGCTGTAAGACACACAATTATTGCAGGCTTATAACCAACACTTCATCTTATTGGCATGGCATTTTGGCATAATTTTCAATATCAGGCCAATATTTACATTTAAATCAATTATTTTCCAATTCATCAAATGTTCTGATCATATTATGCATCCCTGTAGGCAGGCGTACATGGTGCAATATTTGCTGTCCTACGAGTTCATGCACTTTTTTTCAAGTCACATTGAAATTAGTGATGCTCGTATGGTTGTGGCTTATATGTGTGAGAGGAACTTATTACCTTATCATTTTTAAATGTGTCAAAAAAAGTTCTGGAGCTGTTGGCTTGAATTCGTGAGGTGTGTGAGAGAGAGAGGAGAGATTTGAGACACTAACCAAAAAGTTAACATTTGATCTTTTTAGTCATATTAAAAATGTAATTAAATTTGCCAAACAGCAATGCAAGAACAACATCAAACAAATAACAAATGCATAAACTTTATAAAACAATAGTTATGTTTTCATCAAAAGATGTGAATCAGATGTATGCACAAAACTGGAATATCTCATTAAACATTTGCGAATAAAGCACCATTTCCATCCAATGAGTCATACAAAACTGTCACTTCCTTATAAACTGCTGCTAAATATCAACATTTTTAATGCAGGGCAACATGGTGGCTCAGTGGTTCGAGTCTCGACTGGGTCAGTTGTCATTTCTGTGTGGAGATTGCATGTTCTCCCCGTGTTAGTGTGGTTTCCTTCGGGTTCTCCGGTTTCCCCCACAGTCCAAAGACATGCGCCATAGGTGAATTAAACAAATTAAATTGGCCGTATTGTATGTGTGTGTATGTGAGAGTGTATGGGTGTTTCCCTGTACTGGGTTGCAGCTGGAAGGGCATCTGCTGTGTAAAACATATGCTGGATAAGTTGGCGGTTCATTCCGCTGTGGCGACCCTTGGTGAATAAAGGGACTAAGTCGAAGCAAAATGAATAAACAAATTTTTAAGGCAATATTCCAAAATGTGCATAAAAATAGATGCATGAAAACATACTGTAGCTAATGATAGATCGTTTCTTTTTTTCACAAAAAGAACATACAGAGATAAAGAGAGAGAAAGAGAGAGAGAGAAGGGGTGGTGTTCTGAAAGCAATGTTTTTCACGGTCCATGTTTTTGGCACAGATCTTTATGTGACTGCTTTGGAGTTCACCAGGTCATGAAATCATGTCGTATATCACTGCATTTTAATGATTTTTACATAAATTTACTTGTGATGTGTGCATGGACATATGGGCTTTGAACCATCAGAATTCACAACATGTACACCTGCCTAAACTGATAGTGATCTACTTTTCCCCAACATATATAAAGCAGCTTGAATGAAACCTGAGGAGCTCTCAGCCCACAGTGCTGCAGATCCCGACAGCGTCCTCTGAATCCTGCCGGGACTCTCCTGCTTGGTTTGCAGATGGCCGATGAGGAAAGGAATGGGGTGGTCTGGTGTCTCAGTTATCAGCTTGGTCATCATCTCCTATCAGAGCCAAACAAAGAACCATTAGAGTACAGGCATATGAGCAAATGCCAGGGAACTTGTGTTAAAGTCAAGCCAGCCTGCCAACCTGAATGAGAGGCATTGGCCTGGTTTCAGCATTCGAAAAACTAATTAGGTAATTGGTCAGGGAAAAATTCACACATTGATATTGAACATTAGATGAGCTATGGCATGCAGGAGGATTTTGCTGGAAAATAACTGGCAAGATGGAAGAGCTAGTAGAAAACTAATAGTGAGATTTGTGTTTTAAAAAAAAATAGTTTTAAAAATGCTGGTAGGCATCATCAAAATTTTAAATGTGTTATGACGGATTGAGAAATGATTATATAATTTTAAAACAAAAAGTTTTCAAACTGTATAAATGGTTTGTAGAATTTGGAACGTTTAAAGACACTATGAGCCCTTTCATACACACGGTGGAATATGGTGCAAGACGTATATGGCGCGATTTGTTGCTATGCCCACTCTGTGGACTCATGGGTGTGCCGGTCTAAAAACAAACTAAAAGCTGGTCTAAAGTCCAGCGCAGAGCATGTTAGTTATGCACCTATGCAGGTATAATACAGTTATGCACCTATACATTGCTTAATACACACAGGATGTACAGCAAAACACAAAAAATTAAGGATTAAAATGTTACAAAAACTGTTACAAAAAATTATTTTTTACATAAATATAAAAACTATTACCTCCATGCCTTCTTCATCTTAGGGGGCTTTTTTCAGTTTATTCATGACAATTTGCATTTGTATAGTGTTATTATTACTAGCAGTATTATTTATTATATGCATATTTATATTGGTTAAAAAAAAAAAAACAAGTTTAGATTTCTCCACCTGTTGAGTTTTGGAGACGTATGCATCACGATAAGGGGCATAAGAGTAGGACGTGTGTTTGGATATAACTTTTTTGACCAAACTTCTTTATTATTGTTCATTTATTTGTTTGCTGGTAATTAGAACTGAATTTAGAAATAATTTTGAAACAAATCTTTGCTCTTAACAAATTAAATTAAATATGTAGGCTAATGAATGTCTTTAGTGGAGTTCGAACAGCACCGTTTCCTTATCCACGGAGTTAAAGGAGTAAAGTAAAGAGTAAAAGTAAAGAGGCCGAATAAAGGAAGCTCATTCTTTATCCTCACGCAGATGGTTTGTTTAACTGTTTTCTTGCAAGTGAAGCATTCATTTTTTCCACTTACAAAGTCTGTCATGTAAATAGCAAATGTGTCATGGCGTGACGCAACTGACTCTTAAAGGGAATGGGACATGAGACTCTGATTGGTTAAATGCACATTATACTAAAAACACACCCATAACTCATTAAGAGAATAACCACAACCTGGTTAGCATAGTGGATTCGGACATGCACTTAATGCTTTTGCCCCATGCGCTTTAGACTTTGCGCCTAGATCGTTAAAATGGAGCGTATCATAAAGTGTATCATTCAGAAATGCTTGTTAATAATGACACCAGTGTCCATTGAGTGAACTACAGCCAACATTTTTCTTTTCATGACACATTAGTTTTCCAGTGCAAAATAGCTCTTTCTAGGGTTGAGCAGATGATTGAGTTTGTACAGTATATGTATTATTGATAAATGATGTCCAGGGTATGAGGCAACATTGTTTATCTTGATATACAACAGTTTAATATGAGTGAATCGAAAAAATATCTGAGGGCACAGAGTGAGCTGTTGCAGGAAAAGTGCATAGTAAAACTTGTCCGATTTATACGAATGGCCTTTAAAAATAACTCTTAAGATGCTCTGATGGATCTTGTACTTGTGCTGTTTAATGTGCCTGAGATGTGCTGTTTTGTTTCCTCAGTGTGTAACTTCACAGGAATATTCTCCATTGGCAAATGAAAATGTCAATTTCACTGTCAGTGATGTATAGCCCTAATTCAGCAAGTGAGCTGCCATTAAATTTCATCAAATCTAAATGAGCACCACAAAGAGACTAAGCCGAAAAGAAAATGCATGAATGAATAAATGAGCACCACCTTGCACATACACCCCAAACCAGGCAGAACGTAATACCATAAGAGAGCAATTTTGCTACAATTTTGGTTGTTGGACCATAAATGTGTGTATGAATCTTGCACTGTACATACTAGTATGTGTGCTTTTATAACAGAAGTAAGCATTATTTTTTGTTTTAGAATTGTAATGTTATATTGTTAAAGTGTCATGATTTTAACCTTTTTTGCACATAATCTGTAGCATTACATAGTCTGGGGTGTCAAACTAATATCTTTTTCACACATACTCTGTCTAACTTACATAAAAACAAGGAAATGTGGACAACACTCATCTCATCATCGACATGGAAAAACACGGAATTGTTTATTACTCGCAGAATGCCCAAAGACTTGAATGCCAAGGAAAAGGCATGGAAAGCAGTTTCCTCAACAGTTGGTTTAATTTTAATTAGTTAGATTTAAATTAGGCTATTCATTATATAAATAATTTTACATAAAAGCTGCCAGTCAGTAAATGTAAATGTCACTGCAACGTGAAAAGCACAATGGTCAATTCTTGCCTCCGCATCGCATATAGACCGCAAACACACTGCAGACTCCAGGACAACATGTCAATCACAAAATGACCAACAGCTAACAACAACAATCTAATGACTCCAATAGTATCTAACTGCAGACTTGCATATGCAAGCTGAGACATGCAGTCTCAGACATGTAATCTCAGACTCAATGAACTTATGTTACCATTTCATGTCGACATCAAAACTATCCATAGAGTAAAAAGGGCTATTTGGACATATGTAAGAAAATACTAAAAAGTCAATAAGTGTCTTCACTGGAATGTTTAATATGCTTCTAGCTTGTTTGTTTTCCTGCAGTTTTAACCCTAACTCTTGGAGTGCATAGATTTCATTGACTACCAATTGACCTGAGCCCCAGTGAAGGTCTCTGGGATGTGCTGGAGTAGACTTTTACTGAGTACATTTCTTCAGGGTCAGACAGTGAGCATCTTTACGATTATAATGTGGATTTATCATAGCATTGTTTTGACTCTATGCATTGTCAGAAAGTCAACTTCCATTCAGTTGCATTCATTGCTTGGCTTAGATTTTGTATTTGTAATGTAAGGACATTCACTATTTGGCTCAGAGAAGTCCACTGTCTTCTTCAGCACATTAATGGTCAATTCATGTGTGGGAAAAAGAAACAAAAATAAAGTTTTTTTGTTTTGCACTGGAATATAAAAAGCCACACATTGCATCAGTTAGGGTTAAAGGAGTTGTTGCCAAACATTTAACAAGATAGTCACAGCAATAAAGATCAAATCCTTATAAATTGCACGCATGCTGTTATTTATAAATAGGGTTGCTTGTATCACATTTGAATGTTTTCTGCATTAAAATACTTGCAATCGCTAGAACAAATAAAATAAAAAAATTGTAATATATTAACACTAATTTTAAAAAAAGAAAAAAGCTTTCTCCTAGGATTGAGGTTATAGTCTAAACCGAAGTCTTACTTTGTCTAAAAGCAAATGCCATTTCATAAACAAGCCTATAAAACAAGAATGCACGCAAAAACAGCTTTTATCACTCAGATTTAAGTGAAGGCCCTTCCCTGAAACAAAACGTCAGTTCTGTGTTACAAGCCAGACAATCGCAAATCAACAAGACGCTAGATGCAAACGCGATAATTACAGCACATAAGGCTTGTTGGGTAATTAAACTAACCTAGCAACATGGGGTACATAAAAGCGAGCTGTAATTTGTGGGTTTAGCAGGAAGTAAATTGAGCAGGGCTGTGTTAACTACCCCGGGCTCCCTAGTGAGTAATTGCCCTTGCGGTAAACAGGAAAGCACGGCGTGGATTAGAACTCGATCGTTTCAACAATGCAAACAATCTAAAGCTTTTCTGAGATGTGATTTCCCTGATTGCTTTGATTGGAAGTCACAGCTAATGAGACAAGGACTCAATTACAGTAAATAGAATAGTGTACGTTAATAATATCTGCATACATAGACATACTGAAATTTAGGTCAAATCCCTGCACAGAAACAAGTTTCCTAATGGATTTACTTCCATCATCAGGACTGAGAAACACTGGATCTCTCGATCATGCTAACCGACTGGGGAAATTAGCAGGGGGAGGAAAATTCTACCTCTCTAATAGACAAACTGACTGCAAGCCAAGTTCGGTGCCAGCTTTAAAAAACAAGCACTGTTGTGGACAACATTTCCAAAATACTTCAGCCTCTAGTCATTGTCAGTCTGTGTCAAATGATGTCCAGAATAACATCTAGTGCCACCACAGTTGTTTACTATTTCTGCAATATATTGTATGTACAGTTGAGCTTGCATGGTAAGCACATTTTAATGCATAAAACACCCAGGTGATCGACTACATCTGCCAAAATTTACAGGATACAACAGAGACCACTGTGCAGAACACTGCATCCCAGAATGCAATGTGCCTGACTTTGACCTTCACTTTCCAGTATGAGTGAACCGAACAGTTGTTATTTCTAATATTTTCATACAACTAAAAGTTGCTATTTAAAATTTTATTTTAACTCTAATTTGTAGTGATGTTACATTCTGTGCCGAGGCTTTGGAGCGTATGTCAAGTAATCTCGGAGGCTTTTAGTGAATCGCATGCTTGAGGCTTCGTTTTGGAGCAATGATGTGATTGGTGACGTCCAAAGTATTATTTTTGCATGACTGGTACAGGAACTGGTTCAAATTTAAGTGCGACATCCTCTGCTGCACATTAACTGCCCTCTGCCCTTTACTCCCTTTACAATTTTAGAATAATAATGGTCCTCACTCCTCCCCTCCGACACACTTTGTTTACAGAAATTTGCCATATTAATATCAAGCTAATAAATTATTACACAATGTGCCACATTACACTTTGTTATGTTGTACAATAATCATATAGCACCAGAAAGCAAACATTATATTCATATAAATAGATTAGTCTATGTGGAAATGTATTTTTCTAAATTGTTTCTAAATAAAATACATTGCATCATATCATGTCATCTGCAATGTATCTGCTTGATTTATAATATTTGGCCACCAGGTGGTATTGTGAGCAAACGAAGCCTCGAGAAGTGAACCCTTTTGTGAATCACTTGGCTGAAAAGCTTCAATGCTTGAACTGCATCAACACCATCACTACTAATTTCTACAAAAATGGAACTTTTTAAATCAAATTTTTAGATTTTTTTTTTTTTTCAGAACAAAAACAATGCTGGGTTTACAGCAAAAACGGAGCACTGCATCACTTGCACTAATTTACTCACAGGATATTTTTCACCTAAAGAGAGTTGACTTATTTGAACTTGTGCAGAAGACACAACTGAGGCAAATTTAGCACGTTCACAGTAAACACGCCACACTTTCCACATCATTCATGACAACTGACAAGAAATGTGCCAATATGTTTGCATTTGAATGGACTTTATATGTAATCTTCTCCCACAAATACTTAATTTCACTTTTGGTGTGAACCCAGCACAAGTTTAATATATACAAGATTAGTTTTTAATGTACATTGAATTAATGTCTATATGGTGCTATATGGTGTCAGACAGAATGTACAACAGAATGACCTAATTCACAGACAGATTTAGTCCCAAAACTCCAGTCACTAAATACAGGTAAGGAAAAATATCACTCACACTGTATTTCCAATATGCTTCAAACAAGGAATCTAACATCAACAAACATTGAACAGAGGGAGAAAAAAAAGGTGAGCTTAAATACAAAAGACATAATGGATATTGAAATTGAATGCAGGTGATGGAAATCACAAACAAACTAGGGCTGTATTTGAAATTTCCCCCTATACCAGGGGTGTCAAACTCAGTTCCTGGAGGGCCGCAGTCCTGCACAGTTTAGTTCCAACCCTGCTTCAATACACTTACCTGGAGGTTTAAAACAAGCCCGAAGGACTCAATTAGTTTGATCAGGTGTGATTAATTAGGGTTAAAGCTAAACTGTCCAGAGCTCCAGGAACTGAGTTTGACACCTGTGCCATTTACCCTCAAATAGTGCACATAATAGAAGTCTGGACATAGTAGTGGACATACAGCAATAACAAGTCTACAGATAGAAAATATTCATAATGCACTGTGAGAATTTGCATGCCAAATTAGTTACCCCATCTGACCACAAAAGGGCATCTGAACTGCAATCCTATCAATCTACATTTCAAAATAAGATATTATTTAAAGTATCATTTGTACATGACAGAAATCAAAAGTGTTTGTTTCATTACTAATCAACAACTCGCTAAGTGTTAAATAACTATCACAGGGTCTGACCAGGAAGTGTAAAATCTATCCTTCTGAGGGATTTATTCACTTGCACAGCACAAACAAAACAGGGGTACATTCCTTCCGGTGCATGAATTCACTCACTCGTCACTGTAGGGAATAGTGAATGAAGGTTTAAGAAGCCCACAGTGGCTTCTCCTACCAAAGAAAATTAGATTTTTCTTATTGATATTTTATCAGGAAGTAAGAGTTTTGTTCTCTTTGACTCATTAGATGTAAACCGTGCTTTATTCGAAAATGTTTCATGCGATATTCCATATTTTGGATGGAAACATAGCTGGTGGCTGCTGTTTTTCAACATTTTTATATTATATTATATTATATTATATTATATTATATTATATTATATTATATTATATTATATTATATTATATTATATTATATTCTTTTGCATAGAACAAACAGAACTAAATAAACTCAAAGGTTTGAAACTAATTATGGATAACACCTGGTTAAAGCATATAAACTTAAATTATAACATATGCCTAATAAATAAATAAATTAAAAAAAAAAA
>CAIGQW010005871.1:1873955-1884353 GCA_903798125.1 Danio choprae
AAAGAAAAGAAAAGAAAAGAAAAGAAAAGAAAAGAAAAGAAAAGAAAAGAAAAGAACACACATACAGAATGCCACAATTTCCAAGTTTGATATGCATAAGATTTCATCAAAACTAAAGCATAAAAAACAAAACTGCTCACACTGTGAAAATGATTTCAAGTTCTGGTGGTCGTACTGTGTTCACCAGTCACAGTTCAGCCAGTCAAACATAATGCATTAAAACAGAGGCCAGTATAATGCACATCAGAACGCTGTGTGGTCTGTGTGTGGTAAAGGTGGGACGTCCTGCAGAAGTCGTAACTCAGCATTGGCCTCTCCTTTAAAGCAGTAACTGATGGCTTGTGTTTTCCCTCCACAGGCTCTTATAAGAGACTTTAAATGGAAATGCTGGACAGGAGCCAATAGATGGGCCACTCTGCCTGCACTGCTCTCTTCTTGGGGCCTAAAAGCAAATTGCAGCCACTGTTCCATCTTAAATCCTAAAAAAAACTCAGCACTTCTGGCCCTATTTCACAAGCATTAGCCAGTGTGCTTCAGGGTCTTCAGACATGATTAGATACTGGTGTAGAAACACACAGTGAGCCATGGTGGGATCATGATAGTATAGAGTTGTAAGTAGATGGAAATAGAGAACATAGTGGTTTGTGCTATTGCTAACTAATTGATTTCATTACGGCATGTAAAAACATACTCATATATATCCTTACATTTAAAGGAATTGTTAACAGATGCAATCAACATTTTTTACTTTGGATAAAATAATAAAATAAAATAAAATAAAATAAAATAAAATAAAATAAAATAAAATAAAATAAAATAAAATAAAATAAAATAAAATAAAATAAAATAAAATATTAACTCACAGCAAGAAGGTCACTGATTCAAGCCTCGGCTGGGTCAGTTGGCTGGGTCAGTTCTGTGTGGAGTTTGCATGTTCTCCCCTTGTCCGCGTGGGTTTCCTCCGGGTGCTCCGGTTTCCCCCACAAGTCCAAAGACATGCACTATAGGTGAATTGGGTAAGCTAAATTGTCCATAGTGTATGTGTGTGAATGAGAGTGCATGGGTGTTTCCCAGTGATGGGTTGCAGCTGGAATGGCATCCGCTGTGTAAAACATATGCTGGATAAGTTGGCGGTTCATTCTGCTGTGGCCGAAAAGAAAGGAAATAGCCAAAAAGAAAATGAATAAATAAAAAAATATTAACTTAAATTCAGTTCAAATTAATAAACAGAATACACTACATGTTATCATCAAAATATGTGCTAATTTATGTAAACTGTAGAAAATAACTGTGTATTTCTGCTTTGAAGGTCAACAGCATTTTGATGTTTATAGGTGTCTAACAAGATTATTTGACCTGACATATGTGCCATTTATATCATGCCATTAAGTCATTTGCAGAACAGGGGCTATAAAAATTAGGAAATGAGAGCTTGAGTTTCAAAGGGCCTTAAACTTAATGGTGATCTTCAGGTTACAGTAATAACTGAAGTTGCCAGGTGTTCACAAAAAAAAAAATTAAAAATAAAAATAAATAAATAAATGTAATTAATTAACTTCATTCATTCATTTTCTTTTCAGCTTATTCCCTTTATTCATCAGGGGGCGCCACAAATGAACAATGAACTGCCAACTTATCCAGTATATGTTTTACGCAGCGGATGCACTTCCAGCTGTAACCCATCACTGGGAAACACCCATACGCTCTCATTCACACATATACACTACGGACAATTTAGCTTACCCAATTCACCTATAGTGCATGTCTTTGGACTTGTGGGGGAAACCGGAGCACCCAGAAGGAAACCCACGCGAACACGGGGAGAACATGCAAACTCCACACAGAAATGCCAACTGGCCCAGCCGAGGCTTGAACCAGCAACCTTCTTGCTGTGAGGCGACAGCACTACACACTTCACCACCACGCAGCCTTATTAATTAAACACATGTAAAAACATGTAAAAAAAAAAAAATAAAAAAATAATTTAAAAAACATAAAACAAAACATTCCACAGAATAGGGAAATACAACCCAAAATAAAAAATCATTCCTGACCAAACTAAACAGAATCCATGTGACACAGATAAAAATGGACAGGATGGATTTTAGACATAATTTACTTTGACTTTTTCCCTTGACACCCATAGACTAGCATGTAATTTTAGTAAACCCTCTGTCAACGTGGTTTCTTTCTACTTGGTTTCTTTAAGTCTCAGAATAGCATCATTAGTTCACCAGGCCATCGTGACTTAAAAAAACCACATAAAACCCACAAATAGCATTAGACCTAAACCGCCACCATGACCCACTGCATGACCTCAACAAACCTTGACTAATTACAAACAGATTCACAAACATGATGTCATGCTGGCTTTGTCCAAACTGGCCTCAAACACACACACAAATATATTTTATCCCATGTTTAGGTGTCTTCCCATTGGGAGCAGATCACTCAACCGTATTCAGCTCTTACAGCAGCTCCGAAACATGCCATTAGCCAAGCATAGAGTTTTTAAGTATGGCTATTAATCCAACTGTCTAACATTCACACACACAACCGACTGCAGAAACCTTTTCTGTATCAAACACACTACACAACTCGCACTGCAGATATCACAACAAACAACACACACTCCACAGTCTCAGTTTAAAACAAACAAAAAAAAAAACCCTGCAGGCATCAAGAGTTTAGAATGAAAATCATTGATTCATTCATTTTATTTTTTGGCTTAGTCCCTTTATTAATCTGGGGTCACCACAGCGGAATGAACTGCCAACTTATCCAGCATATGTTTTACGCAGTGGATGCCCTTCCAGCTGCAACCCATGACTGGGAAACATTCATACACACTCATTCACACACATACAATTTAGCTTACCGAATTCACCTATACCGCATGTCTTTGGACTTGTGGGGGAAACCGGAGCACCCAGAGGAAACTCATGCGAACATGGGGAGAACATGCAAACTCAACACAGAAATGCCAACTGACCCAGCCGAGGCTCGAACCAGCGACCTTCTTGCTGTATGGTGATCGTGCTACCAACTGCGTCACCGTGAGGCAGGAGAATGAAAATCAACAACCAAACATTCAAAAACCAAGTGTATTTTTAGTCTACAAACTAGAGTTATCAATGCATATCAATATCGAAGCATTTCAAATGATGCAATATTGTTAAACTCCAGCATCAATACAAAGTAAATTGGACATCTTGTTACAATACGGTATGATATCAATACTCTAAAGGTCTTTGCACAATGAGTCATCTATAAATATGTAGATGGAAATTAATTGTGGAGAGTGTCAAAGTAAAAAATATGTCTCAAAAAAAATTCTGAAGGTATCGATATTTTACACAATAATCGATACATCATGTTGTTAGCCATTTGATTGATAAATCAGTTCATATCAGTGTATTGTTCCACCCACTATTATATCAACAACAAGAGACAAAATGACTGTTAGACCTACTGCAAAACTGTTTTCATCTATATATTTGTTCTGTTGTATTAATTTGTGCCATTGCTTGTAATTTGCTTATTCGTAAATTACGAATTACTGTCAACCATAATGTTTTAACTGCAGATAAAAAATAAAGTTAAGCAGTAGCTGTTTCTTGTCTAATATTAAAATTGGAATTGAGAACTATGAAATGTATTAGAATGATACATGGCATCATTTATTAGAATGTTACATGGAGGTTCAAAACAATGTAAATAACCCATTTACACCCCAGAAAGGAGAGATGATGGGTCAGGTAGGTTAAACTTATATCAACTTAATTCTCTGAGATTAGAGTCAGGTCTCAGACAACAGATATCTCTATACATTGTTTTTGTGCTCTTTAGAACTGTCATAAGAAATTAATATTAATGCAAAAGATTTCTTAGATCATTTTAGCATGATCACTCAAGTTTGCCTTTACATTGGATTGATTTCTGTTATTTATGATGGCGCCGTGGATGGCTGCCTCGGCGTGGAGCTCTCCAGCTATCATACTACTTTTGTTAGTTTGTCCTGTTTTATGTTTGTCATACGCGATCAGTTATACAAGGGACGAACTGCTGAATATTTGGCAGTGCACACCACTTAATCACCAACCGGTTTTTGATTTTTCGGGCATTTTGCGGAACATTGTTGTCGGCAGAGTAGTGCCACTGTGGAAACACTACAAGACGCGCAGGCGTCGGAAGCGAGCCGGCGTGCTCGTCAGGCTCAGACAACGCGGCTTTAGAACGGTGTTGCCTAGCATCCATCTGTCGAATGTCTGCTCTCTTCCTAACAAAATGGACGAACTACTTCTGCTTGCACGCAATAACAAGGACTTTACCAACTCTGCTGCTTTGTGTTTCACGGAAACCTGGCTGAATAAAGCCATTCTGGACAGCGTGCTTCACATACCGGACTTTCAGCTGTTCAGAGCGGATCGTGATACGGTGTCAACAGGCAAAACACGCGGTGGTGGAATATGCTTTTACATCAACAGAAGGTGGTGTACGGATGCAACTGTGTTAAAGAAGATGTGCTGTCCTGATGTTGAAGTGCTCTTCATTAACTGTAAGCCATTCTACTCGCCGCGGGAGTTTTCCTCGTGCATTCTCATCGGTGTTTATATTCCACCACAAGCACACGTGAGTACTGCACTGCAACAGCTGGCTGATCTGATCACAGACACAGAACAACAACACCCGGACTCTGTTTTTATCATTCTCGGTGACTTTAATCAGGCTAAACTCACACATGAGCTGCCTAAATTTAAACAGCATATTACATGCCCCACGAGAGACAACAATATTTTGGACCATTGTTACACAACAATAAAAGATGCATATCGTTCTGTCGCCAGAGCAGCTCTAGGACTCTCCGACCACTGCCTGGTTCATCTTCTACCAACTTACAGGCAAAAACTTAAAACTACTAAGCCAGTATTAAGGACTGTTAAGAGATGGACCAATGACACAGAGCAGGACTTACAAGCCTGTTTTGAATGCACTGACTGGAGTGTTTTTGAAGCTGCTGCCACTGACCTGGACGAGCTCACAGAGACTGTAACATCATACATCAGTTTCTGTGAGGAGTTATGCATCCCTACCAGGACTTATTTATCATTTAACAATGATAAACCATGGTTCACATCAAAACTTAGACAGCTTCGTCAGGCCAAAGAGGATGCCTACAGGAGTGGGGACAGGGTCCTGTACAATCAGCCCATGAACAAACTGACAAAGGAGATTGGTGTGGCTAAGAAGAACTATGCCAAAAAGCTGGAAAACCAGTTTTCTGCCAACGACCCTGCTTCAGTGTGGAAAGGCCTGAAAGACATCACTAACTACAAGACACCATCCCCCAGCATTGACGGCAATAAACATCTTGCAAACGAGCTGAATATGTTCTATTGTAGATTTGAGACAGCCGACCAGACACCCCACACTCACCATGACCATCTCTATACACAGCCATCAACACCTCCAGCCATCCACCTCTCCCCCCCTGCACTTCAGATCAGTGAGGATAATGTGCATCAGATCTTCAGGAAACAGAAGAGAAGGAAAGCACCAGGCCCAGACGGTGTCTCACCAGCCTGTCTGAGAACCTGCGCTGACCAGCTGGCCTCTATTCTCTCACAGATCTTCAACAGATCATTGGAACAGTGCAAAGTTCCATCCTGCTTTAAGCGCTCCACAATCATCCCAAACCCGAAGAAACCAAAGATCACAGGACTCAATGACTACAGACCTGTTGCCTTAACATCTGTGGCCATGAAGTCATTTGAAAGACTGGTGCTAGCATATCTGAAGGACATCACTGGACCTTTGCTGGACCCTCTCCAGTTTGCCTATAGATCAAACCGGTCTGTGGATGATGCAGTCAACATAGGACTGCATTATACCCTACAACATCAAGACAAACCAGGGAACTACGCAAGGATTCTGTTCGTGGACTTCAGTTCTGCCTTCAACACCATTGTCCCATCATTGCTCGAGTACAAACTGACCCAGCTCTCTGTTCCTAGCTGTCTGTCAATGAATCGGCAGCTTTCTGACAGATAGACAACAGCTAGTCAGAATGGGCAAAATCACATCCGACAGCCGCACCATCAGCACCGGCGCCCCCCAGGGATGTGTCTTCTCCCCACTACTCTTTTCCCTATACACCAACGACTGCACTGCAAAGGACCCCTCCATCAAGCTCCTGAAGTTTGCGGATGACACTACTGTTATCGGCCTCATTCGGAACGGTGACGAGTCTGCATACAGACAGGAGGTGGAGCGGCTGGCTTTACGGTGCAGATGCAATAACCTGGAGCTGAACATGCTCAAAACGGTGGAGATGATAGTGGACTTTAGGAGAAACCCCCCTGCACTCCCCCAACTAACCATTATAAACAGCACTGTGGCTGCAGTAGAGTCATTCGGGTTCCTGGGCACCACCATCTCTCAGGATCTGAAGTCGGACATTCACATTGACTCTATTGTGAAGAAAGCCCAGCAAGGAAGTTCAACTCAGGTGTCATCCAATCCATCCTCTGCACTTCAATCACCGTCTGGTTCGGCTCAGCTACCAAAACTGACCTCCGCAGACTACAGCGAATAGTTTGGACAGCTGAACGAATCACTGGCACTACCCTTCCTACACTTCAAGAACTGTACTCTTCCAGAGTGAGTAAAAGGGCTTACAAAATCACTCTGGACCCCTCACACCCAGCGCACTTCCTGTTTGAACTGTTACCGTCTGGTCGGCGCTACAGAGCACCAAGCACAAAAACAGCCAGACACAGGAAAAGTTTCTTTCCTCAGGCCATCTACCTCATGAACAGTTAAATATTCCCCTACTGTGCAATAAACGTGCAATACTTTCTCATATGCACTCGTACACAGCACCTTTTAACAATTTACAGTGCAATACTTTTTCTATGCAGTTGTACACAGCACCTTATAACTTGTATATTTATAAAAAATCTGTATCAATTCATCATCCAGAGCTTTTTGACTAATTGCATCTCTGTTTAATGTTTGTTGTCTTTTTCATATTTATTTTGTATTGTCACTTGTCACTTTATGTACACTGGAAGCTTCTGTAGCCAAAGCAAATTCATTGTGTGTGTAAGCACACTTGGCAATAAAACTGATTCTGATTCTGATTTATTTAGAATAATAATTGTATAATAAACATTTTTATTATATAATTTATTTATATTATATATATAAAAAAAATATTAGTGTGGTTGAGCTCAAAATTGTCATACCCATGCAAAAGTCTGACTTTTTGTTCAAATGTAAACAAAATCTGATATATGAAATATATCTGAAATATATATATATATATATATATATTTATTATTATTATTTTATTCATTTTTTGTATTTTTTGTACATTTATTTAAGAAATTAAGACATGCAAAATATTGTAATTTTAACTAACACTGTGACAATATTTCCCAGTAGTATGTTATAAAATATATTTAAGTTAGAATTTCCAGTATAGTGACAACACTAATACAAACTCGTAGATGTAACCATTTTTGGGGGCTTAAAATGGTGCCACATTAGGGTCTCAATTTACTGCTTGTATTAGGAGTAATTTCTATCCCACACTTTGAAGTCTTGTTTATGAAGTATTGGGGATGAACTCAGCATGAACTGGACAAAAACTCGACTTAAGGCTTAAAAACTACCAGATGAGTCTTGGATTTGATTTAATGCCAACTGTGATCAAACTATTTTAATTTCCATTCCCCATGAAAAGCTTTGCTGTATCGTCTTCAAAAGTGCTTTCCAAGAAAACACTCAACTGAAGCCGACATCAGCTCGATAAAGACCACATTAGCTCTGCATATTCAAGTTTTTGCTTTGAGGGCTTCCAAAGCTGTGCACTGATAATGTGATCTAACATAGTGTTGAGTGCAAAATCTAGCATTTTAGTAAATAAAGCAACAGCTCTAAACCAGCTGAATAACTGTATCCCTTACTGTCAGTATACTTCAGCAGTCTCCAATCTACTGAAGCTGCACTTCTCCCTCGTCACCTTTTTTCAATTTATTTCTGTTTTTTTTCTTTCTATTTATTTTCTTCATATATATTTCTGTCTTTCTGTCTCAACAACATATAGGAAAAATATAAGGGTAACACAAAACTAATACAATTTGTTCTCGATAATACACCAAAATGAAATTTTGTTTTGATAGTAAACATATTTTATTTTTTAAATAATTTATATATATATATTTTATATTGTAAATGAAATTACTAGTGATTTAATATTAATATTAAGGGCAGCACAGTGGCGGAGTGGATAGCACATTCGCCTCACAGCAAGAAGGTCGCTGGTTAGTTGGGTTAGTTGGCATTTCTGTGTGGAGTTTGCATGTTCTCCCCGTGTTGGCGTGGGTTTCCTCCGGGTGCTCCGGTTTCCCCCACAAATCCAAAGACATGCGGTACAGGTGAATTGGGTAAGCTAAATTGTCCGTACTGTATGTATGTAAATGAGTGTGTATGGATGTTTCCCAGTGATGGGTTGCAGCTGGAAGGGCATCCGCTGCGTAAAATATATGCTGGATAAGTTGGCGGTTCATTCAAATGTGGTGACCCCAGATTAATAAAGGGACTAAGCCGAAAAGAAAAGTAATGAATGAATGAATATTAATAAATCTATTAATAATTCTATCTTCAGTGTCATGTGATCCTTTCAGTCAAAACAAGATATTTGCTGCTTATTTAGTCTACGTATTTAAAATAAGCTAAAACAACACAATTCTTGAGATTTTTTCGGACAACTTAATTGTTTTATGTTCAATCAACTTTTGTTTTGGTACTACATGAATTAATTGTGTGGAACCCTCTATTTTTACAGTGAAAGGCTGATTTGGCACTCAATAAACATTTCTTGTTGTTTTATTAATGTTGGAATTATTTAACAAGATATTTACTTTCTTTTAGTATTTCTTTATTTGTGCTTAAATGGCTTAAAAGCAGTTTTTTCCAGTAAAATGTAAGATGAATTATCATTTCATCCAGAGTCACTGCACTGAAAATCATTAAAGAGATTTAATGCAACAACTAAAGCAGTAAAAGCAGTTAATAATAAATCAAGACATATCTTCCCATATTTTCATTAGATATTTTGAGCCATTATACCAAAAAAAGTTATGATACATGCAAATAAATTCAACTCCAAAGTCATTGGTGCTACTGAAGATACGTTATTAAAACATCCCATAATTTTCATACTTTAGCTAAAAACATCTCTGTCCCATCATTTTCATACTTTTGCCAAATCAACCTAATGGCATGATATTTAGGAAACATAATGACCAAATGAATCAAAACAGAAAGACATAAATGCTAAACTCTCGACCTGACATATGTTTGTTATTTTCAGATCAGGTTTGTTTTGTGATGATTATATGTCATCAGTCAGTATATGTTGACATAAATTAAAACCGTAGATAATATTACATTTCCTACATACATAGGCACACACACACTTCGGTATATTTAAAACTATAGCTATATAACTATATAGCTATATAACTATATATATTGAGGTAAGAAAAAAAAAGCATATACAAAAAAACAATAACTTGAAGCTGAAAAACATAATGATTAATTAAAAATAACTGAAAATAAACTAACGAAATTCAGATATTGCTTTTAAATTGGGGTTCAACAGAAGCATAAATACGAAGAGTTCATGCAGATAGCATTTTTCTCAGCCTCCTCTTATATTTACGTTCAGTTATTTAACTTTAAAGTCAATGACAAGAACCTATTCTTTGCCATAAAAGTGAAATTGTTGAACCAAAAAAAGAAAAAAAGCATGTTTAGAATTATGAAAACCACAAACAGTCTAACACGTCTTGTCATCTTATTGTCATATTCATATCTGAACAGTGACATTTTGAAGAAGGAGCAGATTTGCCTTTTTCTCATTCAGTGTTCGCGCTTCACATTTTGTCGATACAAATGCATCAAGCTCGGCCTACAATGCCAATATCAATGCTCAGACAGCAAGGGCCGTAAAAAAGGATCTGAAGGATTGCATTATTACTGGAATATAGATAGACTTTTTCCAAATGCCAATATGCCAGAGAGTGCAGTGTAGATAATGAGTCAGCACTATACCATGAATGATGCTGGCAAGCCTAGCTAAAACAGTGTGTACACATGAGCGATGTCAACAATTAATCAACCATCAATTAATTGATGATAATCCTTCAAACTGATACACCATAGATGATTGATTAGGCATGGATGTTATTAACGGGCTTGTAGGCAAAGAAAACTATGCTTTGAGAAACAGAACAGGCTTTACTTTAAAATCTTGTTGTTGTGTTGTGTTGTGTTGTGTTGTGTTGTGTTGTGTTGTGTTGTGTTGTGTTGTGTTGTGTTGTGTTGTGT
>CAIGQW010005871.1:1910273-1925003 GCA_903798125.1 Danio choprae
ATTTACTCATTATTTACCCACACGTGGTTCCAAACCTTTATGAGTTTCTTTCTTCTGTTGAAAACAAAAGAAGATATTTTGAAGAAAGCTAAAAACCTGTAACCATTCACTTTCAAAGTGGATAAAACAAATATTATTTAATTCAATAGTTAGTTTTGGTTTCCAGCTTTCTTCTAAATGTCTTTATTTCTGTTCAACAGAAGAAAGAAACTAAATAATAAAGGTCTGAATCAAGTAAAGGCTGAGTAAATGATAATAGAATATTTTTTTTTGCGTGAATTATTGCTTTAAATTAAAATGTGGTCATTTAGAGAATAAACTTTATGGTACTTTTTCAGATATGTTAATATTCCTTTTAAGGCAACACAATACCAATATTTTTACCTTAGATGAGTAAAGAAATCAGTATGTTGGTGGAATAATAAAATAAAATAAAATAAAAACAGTACAATTAGCCTCATCACACAGAAAAACCTGAGTCCTGACCTAAACCTTATTAAAAATTATTGGTTACAATGTCATGACTAAAAAACTACAGTGATTAAACTGTGGAACGACTGAAGAAGAGATATTCTTTGGTTGCAGATGTGCTGAAGTCATTTAAAGCAAGTGCTGTCTTTAAACATCAGGAATTAAGAAAATAAAGACTTTCTTTGAACTGCTAAACTGTATAATATGTATATATTTCTACCTGACAACAAACACACACCTGACTAAACAGATGCTCCAGGAAGCCATGCAGTTTCTTCTGTTTGTCATGAGAAATCCACACGCTGGTCGGCATCTCGTCTCCTGTGTGTGTGGAGAGAGAAGGAGAGGTGGTAATCATTAGAAGAAACACATATTGAAAACCATTCACTCACCCTCAAGTGGTAAAAAAACTTTCTAAGTTTAATTTTACTGTTTAACACAAAAGAAGATATTTTGAAGAATGTTGGAAATTAGTAGCTATTGTCATCCATAGTAGCAAAAAAAAACCATTAGCATGTGAAAATTAAAGTATAACTTAGCAAGTCAAAATTATGAGATTAAAAGTCTAAATTATAATTTAGTAAATCAAAAAATTACAAAATAAAAAAGTTAGCTGGTGAAAAGTCAAAATTCTGAATTAAAATCTCAAAGTTATCACATAATAATGAGAAACTTTGTAATAATAATGACTTATTTTCTCATATTGACTTACTTTTTCAAAAATAAGGAGAAACTTTCTCATTATTTTCAACTTTCTCCACGTATACGCATATCACCAAGTCACCATTTTGATTTAGTAAGCCATAATTAGGCTCAGACACACTCTCTCAGTTCAAAACTAGATTAAAGACCTATCTATATAGTAAAGCATACACACAATGTATCACATAACGGTATGATGCATGAACGTGAGTGGCTTGACAGCCACCTGTAGGACACACTCCTCCTGTCTTAATGCACCAGAAATTTCGTTAAAAACACTCATATGCTTTACATGTTTGTTTATATAACTGCTATTTTAATTTATAGCACTTCTTTTTTGCATTGATATTTAATATCTCTTGTTTAAATACACTATGAACAGCAGCTACGCTAATTGTTTTCTGTGTTCTCTATTTCCACCTGTGGATACTCATCCCGAGGCCTCTAGAGATTATGCAGCGCCATTGATGTGATCCAAGTCCTGTGAAGAGATGATGCCAACCATAGAGATCTTTTAGAGGTCTCCATATCCCTGGACCAGGCCATATCCTGAGCAGATGCAGTGGCGGTCATGGAGGAGTGGATAGCATAAGACTGATTCCTGAAAGACCCCAGTGACAGATAAGTCTCCGCATTGATCCCGTGGGCCAGCCTGTACACCTGCTGGTGACCTATTCACACCTGCAGCTTTCCCACGATAGACCTCCAGCATTCTCTGCAGCTTTGCACAAGAAGTTTAGCCTGAGGAGAAATGGTCATGCTCAACTGAGCCTTTTTTTCTTCACTTTCATCATTTGTTGAAGTTTGTTCCTCGCCACTGACTTTCTTGGTTTGGGACTTGTGGAGCTGCGCATCGATGGATTTGCTCTTCAGTGTTTGGACTTTCAGCAGTGAAAATTGAACCACACTGAACTAAATTAAACTGAACTTTAACTCTGAAAAGTAGACTGACACAGTTTCAATTTCAATTGATTAGAACTTATATGTTAAGCTCCTTTGACACAATCTACTGTACATTGTAAAAGTGCTATAGAAATAATGATAAATTGAATTAAACTTTATGTTATAATGACAATTTTTAATTTCGTTATTTAAATTTAAGTCATAATTTCGACTTTTATCTTGTCATTTCAAATTTTATCTCATAATTTCGATAATAATAATACTAGTCATAATTTCGACTTCATAATTTAGTCATAATTTCGATTTTAAATCTTGTAATTTCAACTTCATAATGTTCATCATTTTAAGTCATGACATCATGACATCATCAAGTCATCATTTCAGCTTTTTATCTTGTGATTTTAACTTATTAATTCATCATTTCGATTTTTTTATCACATAATTTAGATTTGTTAACTCACAATTTTGACTGTTTAAGACACCTTTTTTTTCCCTTGCATGGCAGAAATAGCCTTCAATCGCTACCGGTTACCAACATTCTTCAAAATATCTTCTTTTGTGTTCAACGGAAGAATGCAACTCAAACAGCTTTTGAATCAATTGAGGATGAGTGTATTTTCATTTTTGCACTGAGCTGTCCCTTTTAACATATTGTTTTCATTAGTGCTGTATTGTCATAATGCACACACATCTCTTTCCTCTGTGTCTTCAGTGTCCTTCTCTTCCTCCATCTGTTCAGCAGTTAGCATCAAATGACCATCAATTTGGCAGGCACAGTGTTTTGGCGGGTTCTGTTTGACTAAGTGGAAAATGTGTGCTTGATGTGAAGTGCAACCAGATAAGACTCAATCTGAAAGGCATATGGAGGCTCTTGCCAAATTTGATTAGAGTCAAGGGGAATTTATCAGAAGAATGCGGTAACAATGGTGTCAGATGTGTTCAGGATGGTGAATGTTTGTGTTACCTGAGTCCATCTCATCACTGTGCACATAAGAGCTGCAGTGGCTGCTGCAAATGCTGGTGAAAGAGGCGATTGAGTTTCTGTTGCTGTTACAATCACTGTAAAATATCAGACAGATGTTCATGTGTTACAGACAAATTATCGGACTAATAATAGCAAACAGAATTATTCAGGATTCTGAAATGGAAAGTAAAAACAGCATTTGAAAGTGATGTAAATGCTTTCACTGTCACTTTTATAAATACATAAGTAAATAAACAAATGAATAAATACTTAATTGATGGCTAGTCTAGTATACTATAAAGTATTTGTGTATTACGATCTTTATTATTTAATTAATTGATGTTTCATTTTATTCATTTATTCATTAATTTTCGTTTCAGCTTAGTCCCTTTATTAATCTGGGGTCGCCACAGCGGAATGAACCGCCAACTTATCCAGCATATGTTTTACGCAGCGGATGCCCTTCCAGCTGCAACCCATCACTCAGAAACATCCACACACACTTATTCACACACATACACTAGGGACAATTTAGCTTACCCAATTCACCTGTACTGCATGTCTTTGGACTTGTGGGGGAAACCGGAGCACCTGGAGGAAACCCACGCCAACACAGGGAGAACATGCAAACACCACACAGAAATGCCAACTGACCCAGCCGAGGCTCGAACCAGCGACCTTCTTGCTGTGAGGCGATCATGCTACCCACTGTGCCACTGTGAAGCCCCATGTTTTATTTCATTTATCATTATTATTATTAATATTATTATTATTGGTATTATTATTATTCATTCATTCATTCATTTTCTTTTCGGCTTAGTCCCTTTATTAATCTGGGGTCGCCACAGCGGAATGAACCGCCAACTTATCCAGCATTTGTTTTACGCAGCGGATGCCCTTCCAGCTGCAACCCATCTCTGGGAAACATCCATACACACCCATTCACACTCATGCACTACGGACAATTTAGCTTACCCAATTCACCTATACCGCATGTCTTTGGACTTGTGGGGGAAACCGGAGCACCCGGAGGAAACCCACGCCAACACAGGGAGAACATGCAAACTCCACACAGAAACGCCAACTGACCCAGCCGAGGCTTGAACCAGCTAACTTCTTGCTGTGAGACGAACGTGCTACCCACTGCGCCACTGTGGGGCCCATATAATATAATATAATATAATATAATATAATATAATATAATATAATATAATATAATATAATATAATATAATATAATATTTCGTAATAAAACTAATATGGCTGGCTCACGGTAGCTCAGTGGTTAGTACTGTAGCCTCACAGCAAGAAGGCTACAGTCGCTGGTTCAAGTCCCGGCTGGGCCAGTTGGCATTTCTGTGTGGAGATTGCATGTTCTCCCCGTGTTCGCGTGGGTTTCCTCCGGGTGCTCCGGTTTCCCCCACAGTTCAAAGACATGGGGTACAGGTGAATTGAATAAACTAAATTGGCCTTAGTGTATGTGTGTGCATGTGAGAGTGTATGGGTGTTTCTTAGTACTGGGTTGCAGCTGGAAGGGCATCCACTGTGTAAAACATATGCTGGATAAGTTGGCGGTTCATTACATTGTGGCGACCCCTGATGGATAAAGGGACTAAGCCGAAGGAAAACGAATTAATATAACATAACAACATAACATAACATAACATAACATAACATAACATAACATAATAACTTTTTAATTATGGTACTTTGATAACTGAAAATGAAATACAAATAAAAATATTTTGAAAAAGAAATGAAACTATGAAACTTGAAAAAAAAAAAGCATTTTTGCTGTGACATTATATATGCTTCAGTTAGCTTAAAATAAGTGTAGGTATAAGTTTAAGGTAATATTTATATAGAGAGAGTTAAGAAAGCAATATTTTGGAGAGAAAATTCAGATTATCCACCACAACAAATGACACATTTGTTATTTTAACTTTCTGAATTTTTTGTAAAAAAAAAAAAAAAAAGGCAATAATTATTCCATATTAGAGGTGCATTAAACAATTTCTGAAACCCTTTGACCACTGTGTCAAGCCAAGCCCAAAGCACACTGGCTGGGGGGGGGGGCTGATGAATTGCTTCCTGACATATTTCACAACAAAAAGATGTATAAAATCAAGCAGAAATTGTGAAACTTACCAGACATGTTATTTTACAGAAGGCACCACATTTAACAGTAAAAGTAGATTATGATCACTATAAGCACATCTACCTGTAGGAGTCCCGGTTGCTGATGGTGTCGTGACCCGAGTCCTCCTGCTCGTCTCCCGTCACATTAAAACACACTTTCTTCCCATTGCGTTCACTTCTGTCGCTCTCGCTCTCCGCTGAAATGTAGCTCTCTGTGGGCTTCCCTTCAGAGCCGGTGGGATGTGTGATGGAGGAGAGCAAACTGGAGAAAACACACGCAGAGAAACAGAGGGAGAAGCAGAGAAAGATTAATCACACTGCAATCAATGTGCAATAAAACAGTCAGAATCTACACCTCCAGAAACACATGTTCAGGACTCACAGAAAGAAACATCACTATGTGATTCTGTTAATGTAAAGCACGGGTCATCATAATGGACAACACTATAAATATTATCTGTTCAAAACAAAACAAAACAAACAAAAATATATACAGCTGAAGTGAGAATTATTAGCCCTCCTGAATTATTAGCCCCCTGTATTTTTCCCGCAATATCTGTTTAATGGAAAGGTGATTTTTTTTCAACACATTTCTAAGCATAATAGTTTTACTAACTAATTAAAGTTTCTAGTAACTGATTTCTTTTATTTTTGCCATGATGACAGCACATCATATTTTACTAGATATTTTTCAAGATACTATTCAGCTTGAAGTGCAATTTAATTTCTTAACTAGGTTAATCAGGTTAATTAGGGCAAGTAAGGGTAATTAGGCAAGTCAAGTATAATGATGACTTGTTCTGTGGACAATCGAAAAAAAAACCCGCTTAAGCAGGTTGATAATATTGACCCTAAAACATTATATATATATATATATATATATATATATATATATTAGCCAAAATAAAACAAATAATGCTTTCACCAAAAGGAAAAATCCCTTGCTCTGTTAAACATCATTTGTGAAATATTTGAAAAAAATAATAATAATAATAATTCACAGGAGAGTTAATAATGTTGACTTCAACTGTATATACACAGTAAATACAGAGGGAAGTAAAATAAAATGTGTTTCCCTGTTTTATATGGGCAAATCAAATTAATTTGATTTACAAAAATGTACAAAATTTTGATTTACAAAAATGTATCAAATCCAATTTGCTTTAATCTGATTTTGATTTGAAATCAAATGAAATCGAAATGAAGATAGAAATGACAAGGAATCTAGATGAAATACAACTGAATTTAAAATGGAAATTAAATAAAAAAACACCATTTGCTAAATTTTAAAAAAACAAGATGTTTTTATTTTCTTCTTAAGATACTAAACTTTTACATCTTACAATTGCTGTAATCAGTTTTGTATTATTTATTGTCATATTCATTTTGTTTTTGTACTAATTTCATTGTGACTTGTGTTCGTCTGTGTTGTGGCTTTTTCCACAAAGGCTTTTTAATTTGTTTTTTTATTTTATAATGTTTTGGAATTCTGTCACATCATCCATTTTTCTATTGCACTGACAAACTTTAAACCCTTTTTTATTTTATTTTATTTTATTTTATTCATTATTTTTTATCATTCATTATTATTCATCTCAAAAAACATAGCCTGTTTTAGCATTGTGCGTGTATCGGGTCTTATCAGACACAGCGTGTCAGTGTGAATGTGTAAGGATGACCAGAGCCAAACAAAATCACAACCTGTTTGTGTCTGGCTTCCGGACAACAACTTGAGGAAGTTAGAGGTCCTCAAAATATGAATAACATCAAAACACGCATGTACAGCTGTGTCAACAGTCATAACTCCACTAGGTTCCTCTCCTGAAGCAGGGGTGAAGAAAATGTAGACAATGCTGGCCGACATATTCTCACACATGGGGGCATTTAAGCCATATTTTCAATCTGGTTTTGAGGCCCAGTCTCTCCACACATGAACGCACTAACATGTCAAGCCTTGTTTGAGTTTCAGATGACCCCCTCTAGGCTGTTTTTACGAGAGGGGACACATAAACATACTTTCATGGAATATATTCCCTTATGAGCGCAAACCGTAACTCTAATTCTCATTCTAACAATAAATAAAAACCTCCACCAAATTACTTTCAACCCAAACCAATCCTCTGAGTGAGGAGCGCAGGAAAGTTTCCAGTGACACCATGTTCGTGAGAAAGCCAGAAGGCCTTCAGCTGTCCTAGTTCTCCAGCTCTCTGGTTCTATGGCAATGTTTAGACGATGTTTATAGGACTACAAAGATTATGGAAGTTTTAGCATCAGCTGAAATTCCAGTTTGTCATTTTAAAACATACAGAGTCAATTTCAAGAATCGATTCCTCACTGTTGTTTGTGATTCTCCTTCAACTTCAGCGAAAGAAACTCACTCAGGGGCCTTATACACAACATTTTCAGATAAAAAATATGACAACCAATACAACTCTTTTGACTGAAAATGCATAAATATGAACACGCATGTACATGTTGATCTAGTGTTTTAAAAATGACTTGGTTCACCATTGTCTTCTATTCTGTGTTGAGTCATAATGCTTGTTTACTAAAGGCAGTACAACATATTGCCATTAGAATCAGCAGCGTTACATGCAAGCATTGTATTGCAAACCTTGATCTGTTGCAGAAGACAGGTAAACAAAGCAGTTTTTACTTTTTGCAGCACAAAAGTGTTCTTGGAGCTTTGTATGATTGCATTTAAACTACTGAAGCCACATGGAATGTTTTGACAATGTTATTGGTTCTTTTTATGGACTTTGAATGTCTTTGTATCATTGCTGTATATGTGTCAAACTCAAGGGCCCCATATCATTTTATTTGGCCCACAAAAGCATATGATTCATGCCAAATGCAAATAAGTATTAGTGTAAATAGAGATTTCATACAACTGGGCAGCACAAATAATGTGTGTTTGCAGCAAAATAATTCCCTTTAATCACGTCTTCCATGCACGTTCAAGATATTCAACTCAAGCTGAAAAGACAAAAAGCATACAGAAAAAAATTTAAAGCGTGTGACGCGTTGCTTAATATTATAATACAAGTCCATGCTGCTTTATATGTTTATGCATGATTCTTTTGTAACGTCTTGTCATGAGTTTGATGCCGTGCTGTATAGTATATAATTTAAAAGAAATGCAGTTTGTAGTTTGTTTGAACTTGTTTAAAATGAGCTGAAACAACACAATTGTTGTTGACAATTTAAATGTTTTATGTCCAATCCACTGAAGTTTGTAAAAACTAATACGTAATTCCTTCCCACACTGTAAAAAAAATCCGTAAATTAGCATTTTCTGTATTTTGTGATTCATGTTTTAATATTTTTATTTTCCCCCTTTTTTATGCTTTTGAATTGCATTATGTGACCTTAATCTTTATCTTTAATAACTTTTAACCTTGAAAAGTAAAAAAAGTGACTTTTATTAACATTTTTACAAGTTTAAAAAGATACATTGTCTTGATGGGTGTTGTATATTACAACACCAACCAAAAACCTTTATTATAAAAACCTTGTAATAAACTGCCAGTATATTTTCTGCATATTTCTATAATTTCTCTATATATTATTTCTTATACATTATATTATTTCTAACTACTAAAATGTCAATAAAAGTACTGTAGAGTTAATTTTTCAACATTAAAAGTCGACAGAGCACAGATGAACGTCTTATAATTCACAACCGTAAATAAAAGAAAAACTACAAATACGGAAACTGTTTATTTAGAGATATTTTTTATAGTGCAACACAAATCAATTGTGTGGAACCCTGCATTTTTTTGCAGTGTATGAAAAGTGGGAGAGCTCTCGGATTTCACCTTTCATTGTTTAGATTATAGAACAACATGAGGGTGAGTAATTAATAACAGAATTTTCTTTTTGGGGTAAACTAATCCATTATTTCCCAACACCTCGGAATGTTGAATCAGCCACATCGGTGCCATCAGAACAAGAGAAAACTCTGATTGGCTTTATAGTGAACATTGTTTGGGATCAATTCTCAATTCCCTATTACACTCGCCATTGATTCCCAGCCAAAGCAGTCAGGTCACCACCACTGAGTACCATTGTATCACCTTGGAAAAGATTACCTAGCAGCACTACTGGCTGGAACTTAATAAGGAAGTGTGCACAGCATGGGGGCTCAAGGGGCACAGAGAATCAAAGTGAGAAGAGTTGGAGGAGGGGAACAATGATGAGACTCTGCGGGGGGAGATCTTGGTGCAGGTCCAAGGGTCCCTCAGACTACAGTCCTTTAATACACGAGTGCTTTCATGTGACATATGAGGCTCTTTACATTCAGCTAATGGAGAGCAGCTGACTCTGCACTTTCAACTATAGATCAGAATGTGACTTCTGGTCAAATCACACTTTCAAATGCTAAAAGAGTTCGCTATCTGAAACATCTGATAAGATAGATATGAAACATCTGCACTGCACTAGCAGGACAGTATAGAAATAGAGTCAAAGCCAGAGGGAAACAGATTGAGATATGGTTTTTATGGTATGCATATATACTGTATGCTAAAAAAAAGTTCTTTGATTCCAGAGTAAAGGAAAGCCCATCTGCCCATGTGAACACCGCGTCAAATGAAAAGTTCCTGGCCCATATTAAAAAGGTTAACTGAACATTTTAATGCAAAAAGGGGATACATTTATGTTGAGTCGTATGGACTTACACCTGGTCACTTCATGCATTATTTTTCTGATCGGAAAGCATTCAGGAGGTGGTCTGGGATGAATTCCAGAAGAAACCGAACCGGTCTAAACCTGTCCACAGGTCCACCTGGATGACTCAACGGCAGCCATATTGCGCCAGGCCGCACACCACATACCAGCTGATTGGTGGAGAGGAAACAGAGTGATGAAGCCATTTATAATATGGTAAGATGCTTAGCTCAATAAACTATTAATAGGCAGCTTACTAATAGCTAGTAAGGTAGCTAGTAAGGTGGGTTTGGGTAATGGGTAGGATTGGGGATGTAGAATAAGATTATACTTTGTATGTACTTAAAAAGAGCCTACTGTATATCTTAACAATAGGCAGGTAATAAGTCAGTAGTTAATAGTGTGAATTGTTATTTAAGCTAAAGGGTTACAGTTTCTCCTCTCCCATCTGCAACCCAGTACTGGGAAACACCCATACACTCTCACATTCACACACAGACTCATACCAATCATAGTTAAGCAATACATTTTGAATGTTGCATTAATATTAAATGTTAGCTTTAACAACATAGACGCATTTAGCATTTTTTTGTTTTGTTAATGCACAATGTTTTGTTTTTGAGAGCGTAGGTTATACACAAATTGATGCAGTTTTGTAAAATTTACAGTTTGTATATGTAGGACAAAAATATATGTTTAGTTTACTAACCTATAATGACAGTAATTGTGGTGACTCTGCTGCTTTAGTCAATATAATTAAATTTGCATATAGCGCAGGATTTTAAGATTGGATTTACATCCATTTAGCATAGACACATTTATGTGGCCAAATGCAAATGAAACCATTTTCACAAATCAGGAAGCTATTTAATCAGATCAAAAATATGAAGTGACCAGTTGTAAACAGGCGCTTACATTGAGTTAAAATTCATTCATCCAACCAACCCACATTTTGTTCATCACAGCATTAGAATTTTTTTGGGTTTTTTTGTTGTTGTTTTAGTTAGATTTTTTTGTTGTTTGTACCTTTTTATAAGCTTATTATGAGGCCCTCTGTTTAGAAGCACTGTTTAAAGGGACTGTTGATCCCAAATGTTCATCCAAAAATTCAAACATTCTCGCATTGTTTCCTGATCATGATAACAATATACCATTTTTGCACATTTAATCAATTAACATACTGTATATAAACGTACCACATGTAAAGGACTATTTCTAATATACAAACTATTTTTAAATACTCAATCAAGTCAAACTCAACACACCAGAAGCAACAATATGTGTATAGGAAAAAAACTAAACAAACACCATTTGAAAATGTGCAAAACGAGAGCGAGCAATCCTACACACTATCAATACTTGCTGAATAATTTATTAAATGCAATGTAACATTTAATAAATTATTCAGCAAGTTTTGATAGTGTGCGGGATTGACTGTTCTTCTTTTGCTTAAGTGTTTCATTAAAAATGTGGAAATATTAAATAAATATGAATAAAACATAAAATGTAAACTTTTCAAAAACGAATAATTACAGGTCCAACATAAAAAAACTGTTCATAATAGACATATACAGTTGAAGTCAAAGTTATTTTTCTTTTTCAAATATTTCCTAAAAGATGTTTAATGATGTTTCACAGTATTTCCAATAATATTTTTTCTTCTGAAGAAAGTCCTATTTGTTTAATTTTGGCTAGAATAAAAGCAGTTTTTATTTTATTTTTTTTAAACCATCTTAAGGTCAATATTATCAGCCCCCTTAACCAACATTTTTTTTTGATTGTCTTCAGAACAAACCAATTTATTTAGTTATTAAAACTATTATGTTTAGAAAAGTGTAAACAGAAATTGGGGAAAAATATACAGGGGGGCTTATAATTCAAGATGGCTAATAATTCTGACTTCAACTGTATATAATGTCATATTGCACAGCCCTACTGTAGCATATAACTTTCTAAGACTATGAATCCCTTAAACTCAAAATATTTCATGCAATATTTATGAAATTGCAGCTGCCACATACAGATAAAAACAACTTCAATATATATGTATAGCTTCAGCACAGTAACATCCCTAGAGTGTCTTATTATTCTAACTGCACTTATTGCAAACTATCACTTTAAGGTGGTTGCAGAGTACCAACACCAGGCACAAGTCCATCCACTTCAGATTTCCTAATTTCTTTGCTTTTCTTAGCCATTTCTTTGTCCCCTCCAACCATAGAGATCAATGCCCCTCTTAATCCACAGAGGAGTCAGAGGCTTCCGAAAAGTGCCTCCGATGAGCTACTCTGCTGCTATTTGCCCCATTATTGCTGCATGATAGGGATGGCTGTCTGACAACCGCCTCCAGGCAGCCATTACAGCACACTCACTTGCCCAGGGCTGCGAGTAAGGTCATTATCTGCCCACCAGATCAAGGACGGCCTTGCCAATAAGCACACACTCAGACCTTCAGCCAGCAATCGACTCTGACAAGCATTATGGCAGCAGCGGCGGAAGGTGCTTTCCCCACCGCAGATCAAGACTAGCTGTAATTGCCATCATGTCCACTGAATATGTGACCACGTGATATCCAACTAATGATGAAAATTCAACGGCTGTTAGCGATAATGGATGTTTTTCATTTAAGCTATAGTGGTATGAATAGAACTGGAAGGGAAGGAGGGACAGTGAAAGTGAATGAGTGTTTTTTTTGTGCCACTTTGCAAATTATTCAGTGAGTGACATTTACAGTGTACTGTTTGAGTTTGAGAGCATTTTTCTATTTTTGCAGACTCTCATTTTGAAATATAGGGGCTGACCTCAGAGTGTCCCATTTCCTTCAAGGTGTTAATGTGCTTCCAGAAAATGAAGCCATCAACAGCTCGGCTCAGACAGGAAGGACCCCACCTGCTTTCTGCTTAAGTGTTTCTCAAACGCACACACGCACGCACACATTTAGTTGTTAGAGAAAAAAAAAAAATAACGCAAATTCCAGATGTTGGGTCACGAGAAATGCACAAAGGTTAAATGATTGCTGGCTTAGTAAGATCTCAAAGGGACTCTAAAAGTAATGAATTATCACATCTAGGAAGAATTTGATTTCTGATGTCATTTGATTTTGAATCTATTACTGATAGGAATATTAGCAGTGGTAAATAAATTAATTAGCCAACATTTTACACCCTATCTTTGACATTTGAAATTAAACAGTTTTTTTGTGATATCTTTATTCTTTCTTTATCTTTCATTTTTGATTTTCAATTAACCATCAACATAATAATAATAATAATCTACCCTCATGTCATAGACAAATTCAATGTTGGTGCTGTCCAAATGTGCATCAATATTTCATGTTCTTTCAAAAAGATCAAGAAAAACTTTATTTCTCAACTTTGCTAAAGCATAATAACCAGGTAGTCCAGGTCAGTCAGAGTGTGAGGCTGCATTAAAAGAATAAAGAGAATAATTAATAAATCACAATGAAAGCTCTCATCTGATGAAAGATGGTGAATTAATGATGATCAGGCTTTCTTTATCTTAGACTTTAGAGTTCTCTTGAAGCAAAGGGCAACAGCATTCAGTTCAGTCACACTGCGTAGCAACTAAATATTAAAGTTTCAAACACAATCTTACAAAACACTACAGAGATTACCAAATAAAAATGCCATACTCGTGAATCTGTGCGCCGTAGCACTCCATTTCTTTGACAACAGTGGTGAGTTTGGTCAGAAGTTTGTGGTAGGCGTCCAGGATGAGTAGGTCATCCTCTCGTAGCAGGAAGCGCAGACCGTGACCTTCTGCCCTGCTCAGACTGTGTCCTGATGGGGCAGCCATACTAGTGATACTATGCTGGATGTAAACCATGGGATTCAGCTTGCCTAAAAGCAGAAAACAGTGTTAAAAAACTAAATCTCTCCATATTTAAAGATATTTTTTCATAAATCAATTATGTTTGTAACTCTTTATGTTTGTCTTTGAGTTTTACAAGTATTTAACCAATGAAAATTATTAAAAAGACCTTGTCACTATACCTTGTAATTGTCTGGATCTCAAAAAGTTAAAAAAATAAATAAATAAAATTTTTTAAAATAGTTATGTTCTACCATCATTTTGAATAAAGAAGCAGATTAAATTTAGCCATCATTGCTTAATGATGCTTAAGCTTAACCCTTTCAGTTTGATTTGCTTACTGAGGCCAGGGAAATGAGGTTGACTTGCAAACTCTCACACCCTAAACATTCCTACCGAGGTCACGGCACCAATGCAAGTCATCCTCACAGGGGTTTTTTTAGCATCAAAACACACTTCCATCTAGGTTTTATTTGGCATGAAATCATACTCCCATTTGAACCACAATCTTATCCAGGTTACAGCACCAGTATAACCTCTTCTAGTTTTACTCGCCCTTGGAGTGGGATTTCAGCAATGGAAGCATGTATCCTAGTAAGGATGCTAAAGACCACAGTATTTAGGGTCAATTATCTGAAGCCAGAGGATGGAGGTTTAAACACAAAGCTCTTACTAGCTGGCCTCCGTTACACCCATCCCCTAAACACTCATTCAGAACACAACACCATTTTAACCCTCTGGTTCTACACTGTAATAAAATGCAGAGTTCCTCATAATTCCTTCACGTTGTCCGAACACAAATCGATGAAGTTAACTTAATTATTTTTACAAACTGAAGTGGATTAAACATAAAACAATTAAGTTGACAAAAACCTCAAAAATTGTGTTGATTGAGCTCATTTTAAATAAGTAGTTTGGTTCTAATAGAACCACATTCTCATTTAAACCTCAATATTATCGGGGTCACAGCACCAATATAACCCACCGGTTAATCTGGGTAGAATCACACTCCCATTCAAACCTCACTCTTATCTGGGTCACGGCACCAATATA
>CAIGQW010005871.1:1925013-1935207 GCA_903798125.1 Danio choprae
CACTCCCATTCAAACCTCACTCTTATCTGGGTCACGGCACCAATATAACATCCCGGTTCTAATCTGGGTAGAACCACATTTCCATTTAAACCTCAATATTATCAAGGTTACGGCACAATACAACCTCCCAGTTCTAATCTGCGTGGAACCACACTCCCATTCAAAACTCACTCTTATCTGGGTCACGGCACTGATGTAAAAGAATGTAACACTGTTTGAGATTAATTGTGGTCAAATGTTATCAAATAATACAATATCCAAGTGATCATATGCAAAGTCACACTTTGGCAACACATACAAAAACAACTCTCAATTCCTAAAATATACCCTGTTTATACATAAAAGATTTCCATCTAACATCAATGATATACTTCATACAGTGCTTTAAATTGGTCATCGCTTCCCAGTCTCTATTGTACATTATAATTAGGAGTATATCTTTACTCACCCTGCTCTGAATTGTGGCTTCCTTTTTCCAGAGTGTTTTTCCTGTTGTCCAGCTGGACTCCGAAAGCACTTCCCAGGGAAGTAGTGGTCTTGGGATAAGACACCTCCATTACATTGATGTGACAGTTGGTGGGACAGAAGTCACTGCTATGTAGAGGTGAAACCTTGCTCTTCGCCTGCTTGAATGTGGGCCAGGCCCTGTTCTTCAAAACTCGTGAAAACTAAGGACAGAGAGGCATTAATGTAAGAAACCATAAATATTTTTGTGGATTTGAATACAACAACAAGCTTATTGTTTTTTTTCTGTCTAAATCATCTAAACCAGTAATTCAGTACTAAAAACAAATCAACATCTTATTGTGTCAAACAGCCTGGCTTCAGTAAGGATTTACCATAGGATTTTTGGATTGAGTCTGGTATGCTAACATGCTTGGCTTATTATAGTTCAGTACATTCCCATTGAGCTTGGATTTTACCATTACATTATGTGTTTTAACCTTGCAGTCGATTCACAGGTTATAAAAAGCACAAGACCATCATCTCCAATCAATGACAATTCAAAAAATGAATGCTCTTGACTTGTTTAACTGATACTTTAAACGGAGCTTAAAAAGGTTTTTTTTAAGATATTAGCTGGCCATCAGTCTAGTCCTTATTGGTCAGGCTGGTGTATTTTGATGGTTCCAGAGCAGTGTTTCTCAACCTGGGGCTCAGGAAAAAAATATATAGAGAGAGATAAACTATAAATAAATATTTCTTATTATATTTTCAATTCAATTCAATTCAAGTTTATTTATATAGCGCTTTTTACAATGTAGATTGTGTCAAAGCAGCTTAACAAGTTCAATTAAAGTCCACATTTTTGAGTTTAGTTCAGTTCAGTTTAGTTCAGTTCAGTGTGGCTTAAGTTCCACTGGTGAAAGTTCAAACACTGAAGAGCAAATCCACCGAAGCGCAGCTCCACAAATCCAAGCAGGCCAGTGGCAACAGTGGAGGAAAAAAAACTTCATTTTAAATTAAATACACTGTCAATAAGTTGATGCACTTCAGCATTTGTTAGTTTATCTAATATTGTCTCAGACATTTCAGAAGTGTGACTTTAATACATGGAAAAGTGATGAATAAAAATATTTCATTTTATGTCAAGCTTTTCCCAGTGATGGGTTGCAGCTGGAAGGGCATCCGCTGCGTAAAACATATGCTGGATAAGTTGGCGGTTCATTCCGCTGTGGCGACCCCAGATTAATAAAGGGACTAAGCCGAAATGAAAATGAATGAATGAATTTATGTCAAGCTTTAAGATACAGTATTGTAACATGTAGAAATTTAATGAATTGAATTCAATGAATGTACTACTGCTATGCATTATATGCATTAAAAAAACATTCAATTATTTAAACATCTGGAAATAATTCATTGATATACGTTTTTTATATACGTTTGTTTCATTTATTGTTGCTCTTAGTTTCTGTGAAAAAATTTAATTCCACAATCCAAAGACATGCGGTATAGGTGAACGGGTAAGCCAAATTGTCCGTAGTGTATGTGTGTGAATGAGTGTGTATGGATGTTTCCCAGTGATGGGTTGCAGCTGGAAGGGCATCCACTGCGTAAAACAAATGCTGGATTAGTTGGCGGTTTATTCCGCTGTGGCGACCCCAGATTAATAAAGGGACTAAGCCGAAAAGAAAATGAATGAATGAATGAATGTATGTTTATTTTGTTATTGAAAGGAAGAATTGAGAGGACATTCATCTCAGCATCACTTTTAACAGTATGAAAGGGTTTGGAATAATTAATAAAAGCACATTGCTGCAAATGGCATTACTTTATGTGCAAAAAAGAAAGCAAAGAGCTTCAGACTTTAATTCACTTAATGGCCACCAGTGTTACTAATAATAAAATGTTTCTGAACCCTTCTTACAGCTGCTTTAAGACAGCTAAGACTATCAAGCTGGACTATTCAGCATGGCATTCATCAAATGCAACTGCAGTGTTCCTTTACACCCTCATTCAGTTTTTTTCAGAAGAACAGAAAATCAATCATACTGAACAAATCCATATTGCACCTGAAATTACACCCATTTGAAACTGTTTAGATTGAAAGTCACAGCTTCAGGCACAGGAGCAAGGAATTAAATGAGTGACAGGCTGACAAAGTCTCATCATTCCCCTTGAGCAGGATCTGAACTTCGCCTTTCTCCAATAATGACATAGTTTTTCAATGGCTGCAGTCGAGTATGTCTGGGGTCACAAACTACACGGTACAGGTTTACATCTGCACACGTAGCCTCCCTCAGACCGGACATCCCACATTCCTGGCTAGCTTCGACAAAACGGGGAGATTCAGTGTCCGGGGTCCGGACCCTGCCAGACCTCTCACGGGATCCTACTGAGAGCGCAGCAGAAGGAAATTATGCAACGGGACGGGATGTTCAGAGCTATTTTTAGCTCAGTGAAGCAATAGCTAATTAATCCAGCGCTGAGTGGGATGTTGAATCTGATCACAGGGAAAAACAAGGGAAACTGTCAGATGCTCGCAGACATATTTTCCTATTCTCGCTCCAAATAAGAGCAGCTGATGGAAATTAAAAATGACATTTTGCACAAGCTCGTTTCCCTTGGTACTGGTGGACTCGCATATTTCATCAATCAAGGCCAGCTGCTGGTAAAAAGGACAGGGTGGGACTCTTTCCTGTTCGGTAACCTAAATACAAGTGCTACAAGTCAAGTTAAGTTTTCTTTGTCTGCACCCATCTAAAAGACACCAACTAAAGAAATGTATTTTTGAATGCATTGAATATGTCCAACTTGCAAAAAACAGCATATAGTTGTGTTTTAGAGGCAGATGTCACTGCAAGGCTTTTTTCAAATGGGCATAACTGGCAACACTGAGTCAACAAGCTAAAAGGAAACAAATAATTCAATCAAAATAAAATTGGGTCCTAGCCTTTTGGTTCTTTTCTGATTCTCTCTGACTATAGTATCTCTTTTCTCTCCAACTGTGCTACTTAAATACTATTGCAACTGTACTAGTTGAAGTTTAAAACATCAATAGAATAGCCAAGCAATAAGTGAAGTAAATTATGGTTTTAATTAGTGAATTAAATAATATCTAATACTTTTCTGTTTATTTTACAATAACAAAATATATAAAATACACCCTCAAATATAATAATATGATTTTATTATTTGTATTATTTTATAAACTAAATACATAAACTACTTGAACTGTTATAAAACTAATAATATAATAAAATATAATATAATATAATATACAGTAATGGTGGTTCATTCTGCTGTGGCAACCTCTGATAAATCAGTGACTAAGCTGAAAAGAAAATGAATATAATATAATATAATATAATATAATATAATATAATATAATATAATATAATATAATATAGGGCAGCACGATGGCACAATGGGTAGCACAATCACCTCACAACAAGAAGCTCACTGGTTCAAGCCCCGACTGGGTCAGTTGGCATTTCTGTGTGGAGTTTGCATGTTCTCCCTGTGTTGGCGTGGGTTTCCTCCGGGTGCTCCGGTTTCCCCCACAATTCCAAAGACATGCGGTATAAGTAAATTGGGTAGGCTAAATAGTCCGTAGTGTATGTGTGTGATTAATAAAGGGACTAAGCCGAAAAGAAAATGAATGAATGAATATAATAAATATAATATAACACTTGGCATATTTAAGAAATAGTTGTTGTTGTTGTATTATCACTATAATATCCATAAAACAAATTAAATATCTTCAAAGTCATTATAACACATAAAACCTATAGCATATTAAGTCATCAAAAGGAGATTTAGGTTGTTTTCCATACTAAAAAAGGCCTATTTTACTGTCAAAGTCACGGTCATATATATGTCTTTTGCACAGTTGTTTTAATTTTAAGAGCTTTACTTTTGTTGAATAGAAAGTAGCAGCATGAATCTTCTGCACTGTGTTCCATAGATGACAGAAATTATTTATGAACTTGCAAAACAAAATGTTTTGGTCACACTGGATTTTTTACTGCATTGACTTCCATGTGCATAAGAAGTGTGGGAAAACTAAAGTGTTTCTATGAGGGAAAGCAAAATTATTTCCACAGACTTTACACATTTCCCTGTATTCCCTGAGTTTGATGTACTCTGATCTGCAAATATGTATTTTGACAATAAATGACCAAGAGGAGACTTAAAAATCACCTGAAGTTTTTACTAGTGCACACAATGGCTATACTGGTCCACCAGCCAGCACAGAACTATCCAGTCCAAACTTGTTTACATACAATGCATGCTGACCTTCCTGTAATTGGTGATTCTGCGATTGATATGCTCGAGTCTCTCTCCGCACATGGCAGTGAATCTGGTCTGCAGGTCCTCAGGGATGAGCTCCGTGCTGGAACTCAGTCGACTGCAGGTCTGCACCAACTGCTCATCATTCCTGGCCAGAGCTTCTAAAATCTGATAAAAACATGCAAAACAAAAAAGCAAACATAATTATATATAGGTGCATTTTGTGTCTCCAAGATAAACTCTCTATTACTTTACAAAAACAAAATCTCTAATGAAAAAGCTTTAACTGAGAACACAAATGATATCAAGTTATCGCTAAAAATGTGTATTTAGGGACTGAAAATATTAACTTAAAGACTATATATAATAATAATACTTTCAGCTACAATTATAATAAAATAATTATGTCTAATTTTAATCTTTTATAGTGTTTACTAAATTAAACATTTGCATTAAACATCTATTTTCTGTATTATAATTTTTAGTAATAAAAAAATGATGCCATGTCTGTTCCTACATTCTGGTCAATTCTGTTACATCGGTTACAAAAAAGCATAACAATCTTTAAGCACTGATAGAAAAAACGTCCTGGTTACGTCCGTAACCCACGTTCCCCGAATACGTCAGATGACCAATCACTCTGGAGAGTAAAAAACGGGCCAATGAACACCAAGTGAATTGGCGGAGCTCAGCTCCACAGCTGCCAATGTTTAGCTATTAGCGCTATATAAGCTGTCTGCTGAGAAGCGAGCCTTAGAATTGCCTGCTGAAGAGCCGAACATTCAGCTAACAGCTGGAGACTCAGGTGCTGTGGCAGTGGAGACACACGTCTCTGTTCCCTATTCGGGGAACGTGGGTTACTGGCGTAACCAGGACGTTCTCCTTCATATGGGAACTCCAACGTGTGTCTTACAGACTATGGGAGACTGTATGGAAAACGCCACAGCAGCTAAACCCGTCACGCTCCTGATGTGAAGTTTGCCAAGCATAGCGTGCGCGCACAAGCATCACCAAGAGCGCAACCTTCCAACGTCCCCTAGGCCCTCTATTTACCATTACATGGGAAAATTTAGATTTTTAGATCAGGGTTCGTAATGTGCTTTTTACCTAGCTAATATAGACAAGGGATTTTAAATTACGACAGTACGTTGGGAAAGCGTGCCAGTCCCCGAAGTGGGAGGACGCTGCGGAGGCCATCTGCTACCCAAGAGTGGAGACCTGATGGCAATAAAAGCATATGGACTAGCCCTAATAAGGGGGAGTGCTACATATGATAAGCTGGTTAGCGGGTAGGGAAGACACGGGTCCGCCTGGACAGGGGGAACACACCGTGATTAATTAGGCTCACTGGGGGAAACGCATACTTGCGTAAGCCCGGTGGCCAGCTGTGTGCCAGTGCATCCGTGCCGAGGGGGGCCTCGGTCAGGGAATAAAACAACTGGCAATGGGCGTTCTCGGGGGAAGCAAACAGGTTGACCTGGGCTTTCCCGAAGTGTTTCCATATCAGCTGGACCGAGTCCGGGTGGAGTCTCCATTCTCCTCGGGATACTGTCTGACGTGAGAGCGCATCGGCTGCACGATTGAGACTGCCCGGGATATGAATGGCACGCAGCGAACTCAGCCGTGTGTGACTCCAGAGGAGCAGACGGCGAGCGAGCTGAGACATGCGACAAGAACGTATACCCCCCATACGGTTGATATAAGCTACCGCTACCGTGCCGTCCGTCCTGACCAGCATGTGCTTCTGCTCTAGCACAGGTAAAATATCGATCGAGTTCAGCTCCACCCCGAGATAAGAGATTCTCTTCTCTCGGTTGACCTGAAGCCCCAACTGGTCGAGATGCCGAAGCACTATGTCCCTGTGCATAATCAATTGCTCTCGGGACGATGCTAAAATCAGCTAGTCGTCGAGATAATTGAGTATGCGGATGCCCGCAAGCCGAAGGGGCGCCAGGGCACCCTCCGCGACCTTGGTGAAAACCCCTCAGAGACAGAGAGAGCCCGAAGGGGAGGACTTTGTACTGCCACGCTCGACCCTCGAACGTAAACCGGAGAAATGGACGGTGGCGTGGAAGAATGGAGACATGAAAATACACGTCCTTCAGGTCTATTGCTGCAAACCAATACCGAGGACTAACGCACTGCAGTATGCGCTTCTGCGTGAGCATTCTGAACGGCAATTTGCGTAAATGACGGTCTTCAGTCTGCGCAGATCTAGGATTGGTCTTAACCCTCCGGTTTTTTTGGGCACGATGAAATACGGGCTGTAAAACCGGCAGTTCATCTCGGCTGGAGGGACCTGCTCGATTGCATCCTTCGCCAGGAGGACAGCAGTCTCCTCTCGCAAGACAGGGGCACTCACGGGGCTGACCCTCGTGAAATGGACACCTGTGAACCTGGGAGGGCGAATGGCAAATTGTATCGCATAGCCGAGTCCGATCGTTCGTATGAGCCACCGTGACGGGCTGGGCAGCGCTAACCAGGCTGGCAGAGCCCGCGCTAATGGCATCATCGGCGCGATCGTTGACGTGCCAACGGAGGGGCAGCTCGGGAAGGGAGTGCTCACCTCAGGAAGCAGAGCTGCAATTTCTTATTTTCGGCTCTTCCTCGAGCCGCTCTGCTTCCCGGGAAAGAGCAGGTCCCCTCTTCTCCGGGTGGCCCGTCTCAGGGACGCTTCGCGGTCCTCTTACCGGACTTAACGGCGCCCTGGATCGGGGGCATGGAGCGGGCAGCAGAAGCGGAGCGGATGTTGGGGTTGCGGGCGGACGCCCTCGGCGAGGAGCAGCGGGAGCGGATGGGGCAGCGGGGAGAGCAGTTTTTCGAGCCCGCTGATGGATGACCTCCCCCATCGCTTTGGACTGCTCCTTCACCGGCGAGAATTCCTGGGGTTAAATTCCCCGACGGTGTCGCCGAACAGGCCAGCCTGGGATATGGGAGCGTTAAGAAAGCGAGCTTTGTCAACGTCAGCCATATCTGCCAGGTTTAGCCAGAGGTGGCGCTCCTGGACCACTAATGTGGCCATCGTCTTCCCCAGGGCACGAGCAGCCGATTTGGTGGTCATGAGAGCGTAATCGGTTGCCGTGCGGAGCTCATGCATCAAGCCCGAGGACGAACCACCCCCCTGCAGCTCAGCCAACTTCTCCGCCTGGTAGCGTTGATAGGTGGCCATCGCATGCAAGGCAGATGCAGCCTGGCCCGCAGCGGTGTAGGCTCTGGCCGTGAGAGACTCAGATAACCTACACGCTTTGGATGGGAGTTTGGGTGGACCTCTCCAGGTGGAGGCGCCTTGAGGGCAAAGATTGACCGCAATAGCACGCTCCACCGGGGGAATTGCCTCATATCCCCTGGCTGCCCCGCCATCAAGGGTGGTGAGAGTGGAAGCGCACGAGGACCGGGCAGAAAAAGGTGCCTTCCATGCCTGCGTGAGCTCACTGTGTACCTCCGAGAAGAAAGGGACAGGGGGCTTGGAAGGCTTCACCTTCTTCTTAGCCCCCACGTAACACCCATCTAAGCGGTCCGGCCGCAGAACTGGGGGACAAGCCATCTCCAGTCCGACTCCAAATCCGGGGTCCCGCTGACAACCCCGGAGGGTGGCAGTGGATCCGGATCGTCATCAGAGCATGTTAGCCCACCCTCCGATGCAGCGGTGGACATCGCATCCCCGGTGTCATCTAATGAGAGCGCGGCCAGCCCGGAGGATGGACCAGCGCTCCCACTCGAAGCTTGGACAGAGCACACTGAAGAGGAGCGGGGGGTCCGCGGGCCCGAAGGCGACGGAGAAGCCCCCACTGTAACCCTCAGGCCTGCCCGAGTGCTAACCGCATGGCGGGGAGCAGCAGGGATGACGCACCCTAATGCTAGGATACGCCGCGACCTTAACTGTGCAACAGTCAAGCCCTCGCAGAGAGGGCAAGAATTGTCCGCGAGCACCGCTTCAACATGCCGGACCCCCAGACATGTGATGCAATGCTCGTGTCTGTTATCCAGGGTGAGGAAACGACCGCATCCAGAAATGCACGGTCGGAACGACATCTTGAAAAAGACGCGTTGCTCGACCGTGTTGTTCTCTTAGGGAACTCTGCTCTTTTAAAGAAAACTGCTCTTTTATTTTTCACACCAGTGAAACGCCCAGGGGACGGGAAACCCAGATCGACCGCCGCTTCTGCGTCTTCTCCCACACTGGTGAGTAATACTTTCAGTATTTTCAGCCTGGCAGAGGTTTTGCTCCAGTCTCAGTGAGGCTCTGAAGTAACAATTCTAAGGCTCGCTTCTCAGCAGACAGCTTATATAGCGCTAATAGCTAAACACTGTCAGCTGTGGAGCTGAGCTCCGCCAATTCACTTGGTGTTCATTGGCCCGTTTTTTACTCTTCAGAGTGATTGGTCGTCTCACGTACTCCCATAGTCTGTAAGACACACAATGGAGTTCCCATATGAAGGAGAAAGCCTGTTACTTGCTCAAAGTGATGTGATTTCCTCTGGTGGGAAACTCTGGAAGGCATTGAGGTCATAATTGTTCTCTAATTAATATGTAAAAAAAAATGTTTAGAATACACCAAAAGTAGATCGATTATTTGTCAGCACTTTTACTGTAATATTTTAGTGAATTTGTCGTTCATGTTTTTAAAACAACAATATGATGTAAATACATAAAATCTGTTTTAGACATGTCATGTGGTATCTGGTTTAAGGTTAGCATCTTGAGCTAAAGATGCTCAACTATTTAATAGTCAACTTTCTTATGGTTTTAAAAGTTTGACAATAAGTTAAACAACAATTAGTAACAGAATCATTTCAGTGTAATATTCTGGAATTCTGGAATGAGTCAAATACTTATACGGTGGTCCCTTCTTAGTGCACTCCGAAAAAATATTTTGAACGCAGCTTTGGCTCATGATGAAAGGTGACTTCTTATGATTTACATTACAAGTGAAATTACATTTCCGAAGATAGTGAAGAAAAAAAAAACGTCCAATTCGTAAGATCTCAATCGTACATTTTTGTACGTTTTGCTTATCCCCCAATGACAATTGGGTTTCAGGGTGGGCTTGGGTGCCATGCCTCCTTTTAAAATTCGTACATTTTCGAATGTACTGAACTGATACGAATTCGTACGAATTAGCAAAACATGCAAAACATAAAATAGTTATGTTTTCTCGTGAGATCAGGCTGGTATTGTGAGTGGCTTCATGCGTTGTTTACAATAGTAGAAAAAATGTCAATAAAATTTGTAAAAAAAAGGCAATGTCTTGTTTCGATTGAATACGCAGGAAAAAAAGATTGACCAAAGCAAGCAAAAAAGCTAATTGTTTATTACTTACATCATATATATATATTCATTCATTCATTCATTTTCTTTTCGGCTTAGTCCCATTTCCGCCACAGCGGAATGAACCGCCAACTTATCCAGCATATGTTTTACGCAGCGGATGCCCTTCCAGCTGCAACCCATCTCTGG
>CAIGQW010005871.1:1935607-1955931 GCA_903798125.1 Danio choprae
AAAAAACTGCATATTAAAATTATTTGAATTTTATTTGTGTGTGTGTGTATATATATATAAGTATCTATAAAGTAACAAGTATTTTAAAACTATAATTAATTAATTAATGATATTATATAGCTATTGTTATGTTACAGTATTATAATATATTACAGTATGTTAATAAGATGTCGTTGACACATAATAATAATAATAAAATGTGTATAAAATAAAAAAGTAATGATAAATATATAGTATGTACTATGTTTGACTATGTTTATGTATTTTTATGAATTAATTAAAACATTTACAATAATATAACATATTTTATTAATAATTTTGACAATATATTTTAATAAAAAAGCTATTGTTATTATATGTTATAATAGTATTATAATGTATTACAGTATGTTCAGAATATGTCGTTAACACATAATAATAAAATGTGTAAAAATAAAAAAGGTAAAAATATGCTATATTTGACTGCATGCTTATTTATGTCAGGAATCTACCACTCCAGTCTTGTTAATTCTTGTTTTGGTGGCAGAGTCCAGACACTAGTCCTGTCTTGTCTTGTATGTTGGGTCGAGTTTTCTCGGGTCGAGCACAAATTTTCTGTCATTGTCATTTGTATGAGCGCCGTCTCGACTGTGCTTGGGCCTTCCCACTTAATGCCGGTGCACGAGGTCTGGGCATGCTTGGGACGTGCGCTTTTGTCCTGGTGTTTATGGTCGTTCTGTCTGCAGCGTGGTGTTTCATTCCCACTGTCTTAGTCTAGTTGGTTTCAGTTGGCGCTGGGATGAAACATGCACGTTGCATGTGTGAGTGCACAGTGAGTTTTTATTTTATCGTTTACTCGTGTCTTGCGATCAGTCTTCTGTTGGTGTTGTGTTTAGCACATGGTGCATGTTTACATTTAGTGTTGTCATGTGAACACGCGGTTATTGAATTCTCTTATTGGCTGCCTGTTCTAGTCCTGTTTTACGTGAGCACATGGCTTGTGCTGTTTTCTTGTGTCATGTGCTCTCCCGTCTATTGTCTAGTCCCACCCTCCTTGTTTGTGTTAATTATTTCTGCTTATATTCTCCTCATGTCTGCTGTCCTGTGCCAGTTCGTCGTCGTAATTCACCATGTCCTGTCCAGCCCTGCTCTTCCCTGCCAGCCCAGTTTGTTGGTTTTGTTAATGTTTTCCCCGTCTGGGTACTTTTGTTTTGCTGTTTATTTTATTTCTATTATTAATAAACCCATTAAGTTTCTGCAATTGAGTCCTCGCTCCTTTTCCCCACCCACCAACCTTGACAATTTATGTATTTTTTTATAAAATAATTAGAAAATTTACATTAATACAAAACAGGTTTATGAGTAATTCTGACTATATATTTGAATAGAAACATAAAGCTTTACGTTTGGGGTAGCGCCAACAAAAAATGTTCAAATCTGACAAGAAAAATGAGCAGCAAAAAAATCCTCTTGTAACAACAATAGTTTCATGTGAGTCACTTAAGCCTCCACAGCACCGGTGATTTAAAGTGTTTATCCTCTTATTCCGCAGCAGGGGGTCGTAAAGACCACTTTCATTTGTCACACACACTTGGTTTAATATACTTGGCTGTCAGCTTCTATCAGCACCCGTTTGTTACTGTGAACTGTGAAGAGGCCCTCACAAATGTACAAGACAATCGCTGCGGTCTCGTCTGCTTCTGGTTGAATTCATACGCCGCTCTACAGCAGAGATAATGGCCAAGACTCGAGGGACTTTACCTTTGCTGTGAGGCTGAAGAAGCCTTTCGGTTCCACCATTTTCTCCAAGACGTGACACTTCATGCCGGCTGTGCTGTCATATTCATACATGACGCCGTACTCCAGATACACGTTATCCACTGTTAGGCTCACGTGGTCCTTTTTGCCGTCTATTATGGCGATGGTGTTGAATTTGTCCATGACTTCTGTTGAACAAAAGCAGACACATCCGCTTGGTTCAATCTTAGCAGATCAAAAGATACAAACAACAAAAAAGATACAACTATTTAAAAACTATTTAAAAGCTTAGAGAGGACACCAGCTACTATTCCTTGCTTGAAAATAGTCAAGTCATTATTATTTCTTATAAAAAGCAGCTTTATTTGGTATGTTTATTAGGCATATTTAAATAAAACACAGAATCGATCAAGAAATCGTTGATGCTATTTATTGATAGAAAATAACATATTATCTAAGATAAGTTCTTGTTAATATTTTATTAGGTTAAGACAAATAGCACTGAAAATCTACTAAATACATGATTGATGTAAAAGATACTGTATTGTACTTAAAAAGTAGAGTATGACAAATTTCCTTTTTTTTTTCTTGTGTAAAAAACATACAATTAATCAAATTATGGCAAACTTGTTTAATTAAAAAAGAAATACATTTAAAGTTATAACTTAAAAAATTGTGAATGCATGGATAATTGGAAAATAAATATTTATATTTATTCATTCATTCATTTTCATTTCGGCTTAGTCCCTTTATTAATCTGGGGTCGCCACAGTGGAATGAACCGCCAACTTATCCAGCATATGTTTTACGCAGCGGATGCCCTTCCAGCTGCAACCCATCTCTGGGAAACATCCATACACACCCATTCACACACATACACTACGGACAATTTTTGCTTACCCAATTCACCTATACCGCATGTTTTTGGACTTGTGGAGGAAACCGGAGCACCTGGAGGAAACCCACGCAAACATGGGGAGAACATGCAAACTCCACACAGAAACGCCATCTGACCCAGCCGAGGCTCGAACCAGCGACCTTCTTGCTGTGAGGCGAACGTGCTACCCACTGCGCCACTGTGAGGCCCCTTTATTAATATTTAAAAAACTAAAATTAATAACTGAATTTAATTAAAAAAAATACAAATATGTCTTGACAAAATATTATTAATTTAATTTAATTTAAAATTACACATTTAATTACAGCTAATATAATTACAAAAATATTGGCTTTCATTTAATTCCTTTTTTTTTTTACATTTTGGCCAAAAGCCAAAAATTTTATTAAAAAAAACAAAAAAAATCCTGTGAATTGTGCTTGTGGCTACTGAAGTGTTACTCTGAAAAGAAGGAGAGCAAATATCACAGCTAAAGTGGGAAGATGAAAACTTCTGTACTTAAGTATTCAGTATGTGTGTAACAGCACCTTCAACTTTACACTCAAACACATCTCCGTTGTCTCCAGCGGTGGGTTTCTGGTTGCTTCTCTGGTGGTCTTCCTGTGCACTCTCACTGTTGTTATAAACCCATTTAATGGAGTCTTGCTGCAATAACAAAAAAAATAACCTTTTCAGGCTTGTGTTCAAAACAAGATCAGCTCTATCATACACTCCCATAAGACAAACATCACAAACAAAAACCTTTTTTTGCTTCTAGATAGCAATATGGTTAAATGTAAAGCAAAGAAAAAAGTTTTCATTCTACCATGTTTCTCCTTAGAGTATAAGAAGAGACTAAATATTTGATACCAGGATATACAATCAAATGTCAAGTCAAACTTTTCATCAAATTCAGCAAACAGTATTAACTGAGCAATGCTATCTACATTTTGCACTAGCCCGTATGCACACAATGTACATGTAGTAATTAAGGCCACTTAAAGGAACACTTTATTTGGAAACAAACTTAAAGGCACACTCCACTTTTCATTTTACAACTTCCCTAGAGTTAAATAGTTTTACCATTTTTTTAATCCATTCAGCTGATCTGTGGGTCTGGTAGGTGAACTTTTAGCTTAGCTTAGCATAGATCATTAAATCGCATTAGACTGTTGTGGTTATTTTCTTTAAGGAGGCTCTCTCAATGGTAAAGAAGACAAAGTCTTACCCAAGATGTCTTTAAAGTTTTATTCTTTGCAAAGAAGGTCAGACAGTCATACAGTAACACAGGTTCCTGCAGAGTGCGACACTCAAAGAAGAGTGTGTTCCCTTTTTATCTAGTTTCTTCCCTCTACAGCCCACAAGGCTATCAGTGACATAGCAAATGAATCACATCACAGTTATCTTAACGCTCATAATTCACTTTTAGTCATCTATATTTCAATCTCATCTCCCACCTGGCTGTACAGGTCATAGGTCACCATACATGGAGTACAATCTTGTCTTATGATAAACAGACGCCAAAGTGGTCACGCATAGCTTAACTGTGTAATGTAGACATAGAAAAAGAAAATAAGAACAGACTTTATAATGTACATAAAGATATATAAATTAATTTCCATAACATGACCATTAGCGTCTCACTCAAAAAATGTAAAATAGTGATATGTTAATGGTACTAATCTGATTCAATGATTTATGCTAAGCTAAGCTAAAGGTGTTCAAGCCAGACTCTGAGATCGGTTGAATAAATTCAAAAATGGTCAAGTTGAAGGCTGCATTTCTTTTGCACGTCATTCTTAAGTTGTACCTTAAGCTGTACCTTATTGTTAATATGTTTCCCAAAGCTTTCTTTAAGCCTCTTTAAGTCATACTTTTGTAAGGTTAGTCTGGACCATTCTTAGCTAAACATTATCACTGCTAGATTAGGATTAAGTGAACTAGATCAGCATTAGGTAATTAAGATTAAGATTAAGTAAATTAAGATTAAGTTTTACCAACCATATCAAACAATTCAGCATCACCTGCAGGGACAGCAGCTTGCAACGTTGTACGTAAGAAGTTAAACTTAAGCAATCTCTTTGTTATAGTTGTTAATATATAAGTTATAAGTTATTAAGTTTAGTTTAAAAAAACACACCAAGAAATTATATAACTTCAGTTATGATGTACCTTTAGAGTCTTCGTAGCCTACTAAGAGACAACATTATCTGGAAACACAGTCCAACTAGCTTTTTAACTCAATAGTGGACTTGTAAAATGAGCCAAAAAAAGTTGATTGTGCCTTTAATATAAAGTGGGACCAAAACCTCATTCAGGAAGTCACGGCTGTAGACGTGGTAAAAAAAATAAAATAATCCAACCAACTTTAAATAAACTGTAGTGGAAATGCACTCCGAGCCAAGACATCTCAAAGCATTCCATGCCTGAAAGTTAATCTGTGATTCATCCCACTTTCTAATACACAATGTAAAAGGGTTTAAACAGTAAACCAGTCATGTATTTTTAAACTCTAATAAAAAACGAACAAGTACAATGTATATATTGTGCATTAAAAGACTCACTGTACCGAAAGACACCAACCAACGCAGACCAGACTAGATTTACAGTATGTCACTTCTCTGGTATTTCTGAACTCAAAAATTGCTAAGTGAACATGTTTAATCTGCAAAAAACAAATGCTGAGCAATGCTGATAGCGGTAGCACATCCACCAAATACTGACCAATTGTCTGCTGCTATTGGTCACTGTCTGTCGGTGCAGTGTGGAGTGGCTTTAGCAAGACAAATGCGGATCAACTCCAAATCTACTCCTGTCCCTTACATTTCCCCGTGCTGTGGGCCACAAATTTCTGCTCGGAGGGAGAGTAGACACCCCCTCACAGTCTTTTTCCATGCCTGATGGAAACCAGAGTCTTGCCAGTGTGCCAACACCACCGTCCTACTTCAGCCTGTTCCAAGCCTGTCCTTCATTACGCTCCAACACAGGCCTGTCTGACCCATTCCTTAACCCATTTCTCTCACCCCCCAGCCAGCCTTCTGGCTTTCTTCCCTGCCTGGTTCTGCTATTATTGCTGGGTAATGACCCAGACCAGATCGCAAATGTTTCTGTTGAGTGCTTTGTTGTGCTTTATAGACAGATTTACTATTTACAAAGGTCAAGAATTGTGCACTGATTGGAGGATCTGAGAGACACTTGACTCTCACCTGTGTGGGCCGCCGGTACTTCCTGCAGGCTGTGACGTGGGCGATGACACTGGCGTGGCTCTCTTTGCTCACATTGATGCCGTTCACTTTAATGATGCACTGGCCTGGGTGAAGGCCGGCGACTGCTGCAACTGTGCCTTTTGGCAAAGAGAAACAGAGACATGTCAGAGTTGTTTGGAGAACTTCATTTTTGTCTGCCAAAACAAGCAATTTGGCCAAACTCTAAGACAGCATCGCATTAACCCTGAATGCAAAACTGACAGAAGACGTGAAAGAAATTCAGTTCTTGTTAAATTATAGTATATTTTATATATTTAGTACGACCATTGTGATTTTTTGTTTTATTTGCTTCTATGGTTTACTACAATAATCATATTTTTATTTTGTTTTATCTGTAGTAATATTATGATAAACTGTCTATACTGTTATGATAATGAGCACACTGTACCATAAACTAATTAACATGAGCAAAGTACTGTTCAAAGTATACATTTTTTTCAGTTTTTACAAATTGTCTGTATGTGGTACTTGTCATAAAACTAATGATACGTATCGTGTCATTAGCTTAGCATCATGCTAATGACACAATCTATTGATTCACCTCTATAGAACGTAAATTGTGTAGTTAACAAATTTTTTATTGTGTTTTATGTTACAGATTTTTATGAGCTTTGTATTATGCTAACAACAGTATCAAGCCATTGGCTTAGCAACATGCTAAGCATCAAACTCTGCCAATGTTATTCTATACCTATTTGTGTGTGCTACACATTGCTCTCATTGACAGTCTCAATACATTAGTTTAACTTATTTGTATTATTTTTTCCAATATATCTATATATGTTAACTAGAGTATCATCATGCTATTATCTTAGTTCAGCAAAATGCTAACCTAGTGGCATGCAAAAATCTTTTGATTGTCCTAAGCGGAGTGCTCTTTGTGTGATGTTTGGAGGTGATGAACATGTTAATTGCCCCAAATTGGCCACTTTTTAAGGTTGCATGTTAAAGTATCTCTCTGTGTAGGTAGTAGAAAACAGGACAGTTCACTAGGCTTTGGAACACAGCCATGTTTTTGAGTGTGCATACACAATGAGGAAGAGAGAAACACAGATCACCTTAAATCTCCTAAACAAAAATGTCATAAGCATTTTTACAAGCAGACCCGTAAAAAGCCTCTAGGTCTGTGCATAAGCAGAGCATGATTAATAGTCCAGATTTTCTCTGTGATTACTCTTCTTTTACAGTTCACGTCCGAATGTCAGTCTGCAAAGCAAATCACACATAAACAGTTTGACCCCAAGGTTAGGATCCATTTAGTTTAGACAGATCCACTTGGCATGGGCGCCACTTTCGGCATTACGCCAGGTCATGCTGTAAACTCAAATGAGTGTAACTTCGGTTCAATTTTTTTAGAAAAGCAAAACACATCAATAAAATCAGAAGCTGTTTATCTGTGAATTATGTATGGCTCCAATAAAGATGTCTGAAGACTAGACCGACATTTGAAGTTTCACAGAAGAGACTAAATATTCATAATTTGTTTGCATAATCTGTTAAACAAACACACGGTCTCATAGTGTATATCTTTTTAGGCTTCAAAAGTGCACACCTCTGTAAGAGGTTTCAGTGTTTCTCTAATCATATTTCATGGTCTCAAGTCTTTACGCTGCACTTTTTTCCTCAGAGTAAACGCTCTCTCACTTCTGCTCTGCAGCTAACAGAAACTTATGCAAAGCAGTTTTTAAGAGCAAGCAAGTACATTAGACAGGGTAATAATTATTATAACTCCCCCACTGAGCTTATGAACAGCAATCAGCAGAAAGAGCAGCTGACCTTCTACTGTAAATGCGAATCTAGAAGGTACAGCACTACTGAAACAAACTAGCTTAGGCTAGCATAAATGTCTGCGCATTTTATGATTTATACTAGTTAGTACTACTTTGGGCAGCACGGTGGCGCAGTGGGTAGCACTCTCGCCTCACAGCAAGAAGGTCGCTGTTTCGAGCCTCGGCTGGGTCAGTTGGCATTTATGTGTGGAGTTTGCATGTTCTCCCCGTGTTCGCGTGGGTTTCCTCTGGGTGCTCCGGTTTCCCCCACTAGTCCAAAGACATGTGCTATAGGTGAATTGGGTAGGCTAAATTGTCCGTAGTGTATGTGTGTGAATGGAAGTGTATGGGTGTTTCCCAATGATGGGTTGCACATGGAAGGGCATCCGCTGTGTAAATATGCTGGATAAGTTGGGGGTTCATTCTGCTGTGGTGACCCCAGATTAATAAAGGGACTAAGCCGAAAAGAAAATGAATGAATGAATGAATGAATAGTACTACTTATTTCAATCCTGACCTAGGTAAAAAAATAAACAAATAAATAAACTGAAATTTAGCACAGTCTTACTAGCAAAAATGACAGTTGAAACTTATCATATTATTAAAATTAAGTAAAGTTAAAAAGCTGTTCAAAACACAAAAATTAAGTAAACACTCCAGCTAACAATGCAATCAATGGCGAGTTATTTCCCCTCACATTTTTAAATACAGACCAGGCTTTCAATGGCTTTCTGACACCTAAACATGCTTCCAAAATATATATATATATATATATATATATATAGATCATGTTTACCAATGCTGTCAAAATAAAAGCCACACTGGTCACTTATTGATTAAAAATAACTGAAAAATTCCAAATTCCAAATTCCAGATATCAGCCTCAGCAATATATGGATTGGACCACATTAAACTGCTGTACCAGATGCTAATTTTCTAAATTCCACAAGAATTACCCAGATTTCAATCTCTAGTTAAACGTTTCTTCAAAATCAAATAAAGTGGACACAAATTATAAAAAAATAAAAAATAAAACAAATTCAAATGAAAAACAGATTTCCAATGCCGTCAAAATAAAAGCAACACTTGTCCATTATTGACTAAATGCAGATAGAGAAGATATAAATATCAATGTCAAATATCAGCTCATACATTAGCTTTGGCAGTACACTGAAAAAAAGACTAGCTGAAATGGCAGATTTTAGCCATCTTGCTAACTTCCACCAGAAATGGACAGACTACAAACCCAAGTAAGGCTCACTCCAGTAAAATTACCAAATAAATTAGATTTAATCAGAATTGGAATGACATATTTTGTATTCAGGTACCATTTGTTTGGAGTAAAGTAATGGTTATTTTTCTTGAATCTCACTGGGAATCTTTTTTTATATAAATACCAGATAATTTTTTTATTATGTCAAAAATAAAGGTCCAACATCTGACAACTGTTGACTAAATAAAGACATTGATACAGTAAACCTAAAGTTGCCAGATAATTCCCTGATATATCAGCCATGGCAGAAAATGTACCAGCCACTTGCTAAAATAGCATATTTTAGCCATCTCGCTAACTTCCACCAGAATTAACCAGATTTCAAACCCATGTAGATGGAATCGATCCAATGAATAAATCAACTGGATTGAGACAGAATTTGTATTTCGCATACAACTAAAATGACATATTTTGAATTCAAGAAGCTTCTGTTTTGGTGTAGAGTGAGAATTGTTCTTATTCTTAACTCTTATTCTTTTCAGGAGTGATTTTTTTATTTTTTTATCTCTCACCTCGGGCGCAGCAGGAAGTGAGAGCTGTGCAACTCTCTATATAGATTTATCTATATATATATATGTGTGTGTGATGCACTTCTCAGTCTGGCTCAGGTCCAGTCATGTACCTCCAGCACCAGCTGTGATCCAGCTGAGCTTCAAAAACTCAGAAGGATAAAGGGTATCAGCATCTTCCTGTAGCCAAACTCTATTTTTCTCTTTTCCTTTCTGTCTGTTTCCCTCTTACCTCTGCCAACCGCATGCACCACAGATGGCCCGAACCCCCGGATCTGAAAGCCCAATCCGTCTGCGGAGTCTGGGATCTTCACAGTCCTGTGGAGCATAAAGACACAGAGACATCAGTTTGGTCGCCAAACACGCCACATTTTCAGCTGCTGCTCCAAGTGTTTTGTGTATTCTGAGCTGCAGTTAAATATCAAGCTGATTTTAATCAATAAAAAGGATGTTTATCTGGGAGGGTTCTTTATTTAATTGCTTTATCGACAGCCTGTATGATTTAACCCAAGGTTTTTCACTTACTCTCTGGGTTTGGTGCTGACCAGGACTCTGATGGGACCTCTGCTGTGGAAGCACTGCTTTAGAAAGTTTTCTACTTCCTGGAAAGGTCGCAAGAACACCGGGTCCCCGTTAATGGCAAAGATCTTCTTCCCCACTTCCAGACCTGCCATCTGAAAAAGAGAATATTTTTTATTCTTTTAGCAGACACTTTTATCTAAAGTATCTTACAAGTGAGGATAAAATAAGCACTTCAAATGACCAGAGAGCAGCAATATATAGATGCCACAATAAGTCTAAGTCACTTTTTTTTTCACATACATGCGATACAGTAAAGTCCGAAATCCCCTGGGGTATAAATAATTTCCGACTTGCCTGTACATACATACAGGCACACAATCACAGAGAGGAAAGAATGTTTCCTACAGGTGTTTTGTCAAGTCCACTCACCTGCATGAAACACTCAGAATTGCACGATGTTTTCCAAAAACATAAAGTGCTTATAAGAAAGTGTCTGGTGCATATGGAGAGGAAAAGAATTTGTCTCCTACAGGGGTCATTTACTCTCCAAATGCACCAGACACTATCACTATACATTTATTCATTTAGCAGACACTTTTACCCAAATGGCATTTTATCAAGGTCAGCGCGGTGTCGCGGTGGGTAGCACTGTCGCCTCACAGCAAGAAGGTCGCTGGTTTGAGCCTCGGCTGGGTCAGTTGGCATTTCTGTGTGGAGTTTGCATGTTCTCCCTGTGTTTGCATGGGTTTCCTCCGGGGTGCTTCAGTTTTTCCCCACAAGTCCAAAGACATACTATAGGTGAACTGGGTAAGCTTGGGTAATTGTCCGTAGTGTATGTGTGTATCATGTCATGGGTTGCAGCTGGAAGGGCATCCACTGCGTAAAACATATGCTGGATAAGTTGGCGGTTCATTCCGCTGTGGTGACCGCTGATTAATTAAGGGACTAAGCCAAAAAGAAATGAATGAATGAATGAATGAATGAATGAATGAATGAATGAAGGAATGAATGAATGAATGAATTTTAGCAATTCAGGAGCAGGCCATGCCATGAAAAGTCTAAGTGTTTACTTTTTGTTTTATCAAAAACAGTAAAGTGAGTGCTACTGTTAGTCAGTTAAGTGTGATGAAACAGATGTGTCTTCAGACATTTCTTAAAGATGGTCAGAGACAGAGGCAATTCATCTAGGATGAAACGTTAAAGATAAAAGTCCACGCAATCTTATTGCCCCTATGGCACACTCAAATTTGTCAGTTATACATATTCAGAATTGTACAATGTTTCCCAGAATTGTGGAGTTTTTATTTATTTATTTATTTATTTATTTATTTATTTATTTATTTATTTATTTATTTATTTATTAATTTATTTATTTATTTATTTATTTATTTATTTATTTATTTATGTCTGGCTGTCTGGGACATATTGAGAGGAAAAGACTCTTTCAAAATGTGTAGCAAATCAAATTATCTCTCAAAAACAGAGATGTTCAGCTGATCCATATGTGAAAATGTCATTAGATAGCCAAGTTCATAAAACAGAAGATGTCAAATTAAAAGGAAGAACAAACTATTTTAAAGTAAATGCATGCATGGCACTTTATAGAAAGACTTCAACTAATAGTTGATTTCAATATTCTGGCATTATCTAGTTATGGTTTTAACTATATAACAATAATTATATAACTGTTGATGGATTCCCTTTGTATTCAGAAGTAAGTCAATCTGAGTATCAGTAAGATATTTTAACTGGAATCCCCCTCATGTCAGAACTCTGACTCAGAAATTTAGAAGAGCTACAACAACTCAAACTGCAGAATCCAATATAGCTAATCAGTACCTGAATAGCAATGAAACTGTGTGTTTCTGTGATACCAGCTGCTTAAATGTAGTTGAATTTTATATAATTTTTTTAATAATTTGACTTGTTCTGAGCATAATTTCTAAATTCTTACACTGTACACCTTTTTATGAAGTTTTTAGCTTTGCGGTTGACGTATATATCTTATGTATGTCTGTATGTATGGATGAATCAGCAGGTAATTTTCCTTTTCACGGGTGCAGAAATCAGTCTTTTCATCCATATGTGCAACTTCCTGTTCTGAGCTCTCAAGTGGATGTAATTCATTCACTCTGAGCTTCACTGAATGGACTGGACACGTCTCTTGACTGCTAGAAATGTAACCATTCTCCACCAACAATAAAACGCACAATCCTGTTTCCGGATCATGTTTTTCCTCTGCACTAAGGAAAAAAAATGTTTCAGAGCATTTTCCCCATTCACCTTTCTTTCACTACTAAATTTCTTTATCTTCTCTGTCTTGGCCACTGTCGTTTCATCAGCTCCAAATACAAGTGTTTGTTTTTTTTTATGCTATTTTTACAAAACAGCTCTTCATCTATGTAAGTGCACAGCTGGATTTTATTGCCCTTTTTTAACTCTGCTACATATTGGTATCACACAGTGCTTATCCACATGCAATGCAGCCTCATTCAGTGACGCACAAGTTACTTCAGGTCTGGGTAACATTACTTTCTCTACGTCAGAACTGAGCCAGTTCAATTGACCACAACTAGGGTTTGATCTAGCAGATCAAACATACTGAAGTACTAAAATAGAACCTCAATTATGGCGTGATCTGATGTCTATTTGTAAGATAGGTCTACAACGGCAGACATCATAGTGTGCAATACCAAAAGAAAACTAATTCAAATCGATAGGGTTAACTGTTCATTTTAATTTAATTGATGTTTAAAAGCTTTTTCAAGAAGAGCTTGGCAACAGGTGTGTATAATTTCTTATTAAAAACCTCATGATTACTATTATAATCATTATTTTTACATTTTGCTATGCATAAAAATGAACTGATAAAGGCTAACATTTATATTCACAAGTCGAGTATAAACGATGAAGGGAAGAAAAAAAAACAGATGAGTGGTTTTCAACTGTGGGTCATGACCCAAAAAATGATCTATTCTAGTCAAAGACAGCAGAGAAAAACAACACTAAATAAAATGCTAATTACCATAAAATCAAGTTTAGTTATGAAAGCAAAAATCAAGAGAAGGGACAACAAAAAACTTCTCATTTGCAAACATGTCACTTTTTCAATTCATCAAATAGCTTATGACATTAAAAAGCATTCAAATAAATCAACAATTGAATAACATTAAAATACATCAATGGATATTTCTGGTCTTGATTATGAATAGTTAAGCCACATTAAAAGCATTTTTTCAGCAAGATGCCCAAAGGTTCCAAAGATGACTATGAAAACCAAAAACAACAACAAAAACAACAACAAAATTATGGTACAAGACTGTCAACTCAAGTGAAGTGAAGTCGTATATTACAGATCAGCTAAAGTACAGCTTTTTTGGCTTATTGCTTTGTTGTATGATTTTAAACACAATTTTGTTTATCCTACAAAACGAAGTCTTGAAGCAAAACTACTTGAGAACCACAGTGATGGGATGATATATGGAAAACATAGTGTGTAACAGCTGAATATAAAAACTTATTTTCTCCACAGGGAACTGATTTTTAACAATAACTCATGGGTGATTCTAGATTTATGGGTACATTTTGTGTCCCCTTAAACCTTTAATTATTTTCAAAAACAACAACTAATGAAGGCGGTTCATTCCGCTGTGGTGACCCCAGATTAATAAAGGGACTAAGCCGAAAAGAAAATGAATGAATGAACAACTAATGAAACCGTTTTGAATAATAACACAAATTATTAAGTTGATGAAGTTGAATGATGAACTCTAAAAATATTTTTTGTATATGTATTTAGGGACATTTTTTCCTGACAATATAAACTTAAAGATTCCCACTATGTCTTAATTCATACACTTAATTAAATTATAGCTTCAGTTTTCATTACATAATTAAGTCTAATTTTTATTTGTGTGTCTTTACTCTACTAAATTAAACATTTGCATAAAACATCAGTTTTCTGAATTGAAAAATGTGTCTGTCTCTTCTGGTCAACTCTGTTACATCAGTTACAAAAAGACAAAGCAATCTATAAAGCATCGATATCTGGTGGGAAACGTGTTTCGTATACACCACTAGTAGATTAATTGTCCGTTATTGTGATAATTCAGTGAATAGCTCATTCACTTTTTAAAAACAATAATATGATGAAAAATACATGCAATTCTGTTTTAGACATGTCATGTGGTATCTGGTTTGAGGTTAGCATCTTGAGCTAAAGCACAAAATGGTGGAAAATGTCAGCTCTGTTATTGTCAACTCTGTTATGGTTTAAAAAGTATAACAATAAGTTAGACAGCAATTAGTAACAATTAAATGTTCAATGTTGTTATAAATTATCATATTTAAGCATTTAGCATTATTTTCATTAATAATGGATACAGTTTATGGTTAAATTATACGTGTTGAATATTAATCCTATTTAAGAAAAATTCATAGAATACGCTTGAAATACAGTATACCCGCAACTCTTTAATGAGCCTAGGATTAGGATGGGAGATTAGGATTGCTCTTTAAAGTGATAATAGTATATTCAATATACGCATCACAGACATGTGCAATAAATTACATTTATTTTATGCATTGGTTGTTTATCTAAATGTGTCCCATCAGGTGGAGCCTTACTATCTTTATCCACACCTCCTCAGTTGTTGCTGTTCTGCTATTGGTTGGAGTCGCTCAAAGATGAATAAGACACGAAAGGAAAATGACAACAGCCAATCAGAGTCAGTATATCTGCTGAGGTTTTTACTCATAGTTTTTAAACACTCAATGTTCGCACCTTGACACCGTTGTTTAGTCTGAATTAAAATGAATTAAGTCTGAAAAATATATTTTACTTGTTTATTTTAATAACATTAAATAAATAAATGATAAAAAAACATAGCTAGTAAGAATAGCATTTTTTGTAGGAAAATGCTATTGTTATAGCAATACTCAACATCAATATCACATATCGCATATTTTATCAAGTATCATGCAGTCCCAATTAGGATGTCAGTTTTTTTGAAAACCTCCAATAAAAACAACACACAGACCTCAGCATGGGATCCTTTCTCCACCGATTTGACGATGGGAACTCTGTTTCGATCCTCTAACGTGAACCCATAACCTCCTTCACTTGGCTTTATCTGAAATCAGAGCACACATTTCACAGTTATCATGAGTTAACAGCTTTTGTTTTGTCATGCAGTGACATTTCATTAGGATTCCTGGAACTTCAGCCTCCAGCGGGCCAACACTGTCAAACCAGTTGACTTCATGTTTAAGCGTAATGAGAGGCTGGTTTAGAAGCAGTCAAGCATAATTACTGCTGAAGACTCTGGCCCGAGTTCAGACCCCCCGTACGTGCCGAAGCAGAAAAGCCCCCCTGCGAGTGGATGAAAACCACATGGGTTCACGCCAACATGAGCTATTGTAAGTGGCATCAGCTGTAAGCCATTACAGACGACATCTCTTACCAGCAGAGACTTGGCGATGACATTCTCCACTATTTTTAGGTCATGCTTTATGGGCTTGTGTTTGGTGTTGGAACCCTCCATCTCCTCGTCGGCGAAGAAACGAAACAGGAGAGGTTCATCCTTAAATTCGCTTTTTTCCAGAACTATAAAAAAAAAGACAAATAATGGTCATATTAAGTAGTGCTACATTTAAGTGGAAGACTGACTGGTATCACCTCATCAGAAACTAATTTTGATCAACAGGTGTGTAAAGTTGAACGGTGCTAAGAGAAACCTCTTTGGTATTAAAAATAAATAGTTTGTTGTTTATATTATGATTGCCTATAACAACAAATCTTTCTATTATTTGATTTTTCTTTGTCTTATTGTGCGTCTGTTTGTGGCTGCTTTTGACCAATACAAATGTCCATGTCCAATGTAAAATGTAAGTTAGATAAGTTAAATATATTACAATACGTAAAACAAAACCAGAAATAAAAATAAATAAATAAACTACAATTAATACAATACTGTTTTAATGATACTAAAATGAACTGTTTATATTGTAATATCTATACTTAAAGTAACTAAATCTATTTTTGTCACTTAAAATTGAAAAATAACACATATACTGTACTTATTTATTTAATATATAAAATAATTACAGCTAATGTTAAATTAAAATGTTAAACAATATAAATATATAATTATATTAACATTATAATAAAATATATAATTTCTGATCATTAAAATAAATACATTTTATAATTAAAATATAATACATTAAATATTCTAACAGAAACTAAAACAAAAACCAATAAGAATCATATATTTAAAAATAGTATACGTATTTTAATAAAATGACAAAAACACAATGTTTCAAAAACTTCCAAATTAAAATAAAAACAGAAAATATTTTTAAAAAATTACAAAAAATAAAAATAAATAAATATATATATATATATTAATACAAAGTATAATATCTCAATCATAGTAATATAATATTATATACTTACCATTATTTGCTTATATTACATATTATATACTGTATGTATATATATTTATAACTTTCCACAGCAAAAAGCTAGTTTACAGCCACAATTTTGTTGTCATGTTCTGACTGCTGCCTGCCGTGCACAGTCAAAGAGAGTCAAATTAATGTGTAAATTGAATTTGTGTTTGCACAGAAGAGGGCAACACATAATGTACTGGAATGACAAGAGCTGTACAGAGAGTTCCAGACGGGAAGCCTTTTCTATGGAAAGTAGGCTCCATGAAAAGAACCAGGCCAGGATTTCAATCTGTCACCACAGCAACATGGGCTCTAAACAATTCCCTCACTTTTGTAGTAAAAAAATACCCCCAACAAGAAAAAGAGCTCCAGTGTTCTCTGTGGGCAAGATTAGATAAAGCTGAATTAGCTTTAATAGTCACATAACACAGTCAACCAGCTTAAAACAAGACACTGCAGATAAAACAGTTTTTCCCGTATGCGCTTGTTAATGTCTGGGCTTTTTGAATTCTCAACAAGTTTTATTTTCAGTCTAACGTAAAGATAATATCCAAAATACACTTTTAAAGGGATAGTTCACCAAAAAATGTCAAATTCATTTACTTATCCTCTGTAAAGAAAGATGTAATGAAGATGTTTGGTGAAAAAAAAAACACCTATTGACTTCCACAGTATTTTTGTTCCTACTATGGATGTCAATGAGTGTTTTATTATTCATCATTCATTCATATCATTCATTCATTTTCTTTTCGGCTTAGTCCCTTTATTAATCTGGGATCGTCACAGCGGAATGAACCGCCAACTTATTCATTGTTTTACGCAGCGGATTCCCTTCCAGCTGCAACCCATCACTGGGAAAGTATATACAATATTAAATTCAAAAACAATTTCTGGCTTGCAGTATTGCCTGAACTATGAAATGATTATGGAAGTGATACCCAGAATCCCCTTTGTAAAAACAAACTCTAATGTGTCAAATAATTTTTAAATATATATTTTTTAATTAAAATGTGCAACCCCTGATAAAGCAGGGACAAAGCTGAAGCAAATTCAGTGAGTGAATTTTGTGATAGAAATGTATGCAAATTAGTGCATACTTAATTAAATGTCTCATTTGCATATTGAAACATAACATTTTAGAAAACTTGTAATACAAAAAAAATATTTGAGCAATCTTGTGTAATACGTAATTGTAGTGTATTGCCTTAACAGTCACATAACCCAGTGAACCAGCCTAAATGGATGAATGGAAGCCAGAAAAAATAAAGTGTAGCCAGTCAGGTTATTACGATCCATAAATTTGTTGGTAGTTAGCCGCATATGAAACTCAATTGCAGGCTGTCAGGAGCAGCCCATGTTAAGACGATAAATGAGTCACACAAGCATGATGTGGACTTTGGCATCGAGTGCCCTGAAAATGAGACCCGAATCCTATAAACAAACAGTTGCCATGGGAACAAGTCAGTCAAACTTGGATTGTGAAGAAGGTCAAGGCTGTTGTCGAAAAAACAGAATGTGCAGAATCCAGTTAGGGGAAAGGTTTTGCAATGTATTTTTGCCATTACGATTTTTAGCATCCTAAAAACCAAATGAATTTATTTTAATGTTATCTTGTAGCAGTACTTACTGATCAAATGTCGTTCATTGATTCAATGAAAGCACAAGAAAAAGCACTTGCCAGCACATTAAGCCACTTAATCAGTTAGTAAAAATTAACAAACTAGTAAACGAATCTGAATTTTTTGGTGGACAAATATATCTTGATCACTTCAGTGTAATGTTACTGATTTAATTACTCACTCAAAATACATAAAACTGAACTTTTTTTAAACACAATCTAAACCCATCAACATATTTTCCATGCTTAATTCAGCATACTGTAATTTTAATTCTTTTTTTAATTTAGTTAATTACTCAAGACACACAAAAAAGGATTTGTCACAACATAAAGCCATTGAGTCAATCAGTAAATGAATCTGAACACATTTTTCTGGTGAACAAATCTCTCTGGTTCACTTCACTGTACTGTTATTTCAATGAATTGTTGAGTTAATGATTCAATGACTCAATCAAAACACGCAGATAGATGCAAATCTAAACAAATAATGAATTGAAATAAATGTTCACTTCATTTTTCTGTTATTTTAATGAAGACACTGAGCTAAATAGAAAATAACTATTTTGTGAATTAAAATCAGTAAATTAATCTCAGTATATGTTTTATACAAATCTATCTGGTTCATTTAATGAACCACTGAGTTAATGATTCAGTGACTCACATTGTTTCCATGTAAAGCCACTGAGCTAATCAGCAAATTAGCTAATTTTAAAAAGTAATTTTAAGAAACAGTCGGATCTGAATCAAAATCCTTACTCCTAATAGGACAAATTAAAATTATTTTTCTTATACAATACATTGGTAAATTATACTCCATGTAGCCATTGGAGAATTTAGATGTTTTTTTATGCTTAAAACATCCTGGCTGACCCTTTTGGGATGAGTTCAGATATGACACAATACCAAAACAAACTATAAAACAGACACTCTTTGTCAAAAAGACTAAATGAACAGGTATACTCATATAGGAACAAAGAGAAGAAAAACACAGAGGCAATGAAATAAACAGCTCTCGTACCATGATGCATGAATCCATTGTCACACAGCTCCACCCCCAAGATTAGCGCCTCTTCTCTGCTTCGACAGTCACCCTTCAAAGAAAGAAAGACAAGTGCCACTCTCTTTGTCTGCTTACAAGTTGTCAAAATGTCACACATCCTCTTGAGCTCCAGAAAACCACATTTAACTCACACAAACACTGAGGTCCAGCCACCACAGTGTGAAAACTCTGAAGAATCACTCTTGGCAATAATTTCATAGTCAAACACAATCTGCTCACTAACACTAGCATGAATGTGAAATGTGCCTCTCGATGTCTGAACTATACTTCAGACTGAACCCAATTCTGCAGTATCACTATGACTAGTCTGCTAAGTGGTTCTTTGGCTTGTAATCATAGAGGAACCTATGTAAGTGCTATATACAGCATCAGTATTGGTTCTTTAGCTGTTCTTTAGGGTGGTTAAGGTGCTAGGACTGTATTTAAAGAAATAGGTGCTATGTAGTACTTATTTGTATGATCACGAACCAAATAACCACTTTTACTGATATTTATTTGACTATTGTTCGATTGTATGTGGATAGTCAATGGCCTTTGTTACAGCTTCTCTCAGCTTTCATTTTCTCCACTCTTGTCTTATATTATTTGCTTTTCCAATCTCTCAATTTACTTTTATCCATGTCCTATGATGTTTTTGCGTGAATTATGGGAGTAACTTCCATCCATAATTAATCGGTGAAGAGTTTTCATAAACAAATTCATGGATTACAATTCATCCATCAAATATTAAAAGGTACCTAATTAATTTCAGCAGACCACACTGTAAAAAAAGACGGGTTCTACACAATTCCTTCATGTTGTCACAACACAAGATAAAATAATTGTTTTAAAAATAAATAAATAAAAGTGGATTGAACATAAAACAATTAAGTTGTCCCCCAAAAAAACTCAAGAGTTTTGTTGATTCCACTCATTTTGAGCAAACAACAAAAATCTGTGTTTGAGTGCATGAATAACCTTAAAAACTCAAAATGAGTCTTTCTGAAGCAATATTATTGATGTCTATTAAATATTACTGTACCGTAGGAATACAAAAAAGAAAAGTATCTGGGGGAAGAAAACAGGGAACTAAAAAGAGCTTTGGTGAATGCTTGAGATATTAACGTCATGCTAAAATACCAAGCTTAACATTATTTTCATGATGGATACAAATAAACAAAACCAAATATACTTCTCGCTTTATTATATAGCATGACTTTATTATGTTATCATTTGCTTCAGTTATTTTAAGGCCAATTCA
>CAIGQW010005871.1:1975866-1988259 GCA_903798125.1 Danio choprae
ATAAAATAAAATAAAATAAAATAAAATAAAATAAAATAAAATAAAATGGTCCAGGATTGTTAAAGTTGAAACCTAAAAACGTTGTTAATTCTTCTTTTCTTGCAAAATGTCTCATTTTCATTTAGTTTGACTTTAGTTTATTTTAGTTTTTATTAAAAATCTAATCAAAAATAAATCATAAAAAACTCTACAGACATAATGCAAACCTAAATTATTAAAACATTGCCTAAAATACAAAAAAATATCAAAATATTAACAAAAACTTATTTCAAGGGGAAGTTATATAGTGATTGGCAACACAGTGATCTTTGTGAATAAAACACACACCTGTCCCATCATCCACATTCTCCACCTCCATCACCTCAGTGTTGATTCTGCCTCTGAACATGTAGCGCGGGCCCTCAGTGGCTGCTTTACTGTTCTTCAAGCGCCTGCAAGAGAGAAGCGTCACTATCAGCTCTTCTGTTCTCTCATTAAACAGCAAGCACAACAACAATTTGACAGGTGAAGTGAAGGCTCACCTGTTCTTCTTCTTACAGTAAACCAGCAGGTTGTCAAAAAGGAAGAAGATTCGTTCTTGGATGTTTCCCGCGGAGATCTTCAGCAGAACGCCCTGCATGAGCATCTCTGTACAGCTGTCTGTGATGTTGGAGCCCTGAGAGAGCAAAACACACACACGAACATTGAATATTAACTTTAAAAGTGAACAAAATAAACAATGTATTAAAACTGGATTATTTATTACTGGCTTATTAGATGCCTATTATTATGAAATGAACTGTTTATTGGCACTTATAAAGTATGAATTTATTTTACATCCCTAATCCTACATACTAACTTACTAACTATTAATAAGCAGCTAATTAGAAGTTTATTGAGCTAAAATGTCTTAGTTGATGGATTGTTAATAGCAAGAATTGTACATTCAAATAAAGTGTGACCTTTTATTTTTTGCAGCATGTTTTATGTGTCAGAAATAAATGCTTATATCAGACATCCTAACCTGGTTAACGAAATTTCTGGGATTATACTTTTAATTAACTACATGTACTTATGATATCTTTAGAATACGAGTTGCAGTTAATTATGCATACTTAAATGTAATTACTCCACTGTAAAAAAATGGCAGTGATCTCAACTGCAAAAAATCTAAATTAAAAATGCTACAGTAAAAACATGTTACTTGTTTAAGAGTACATTTCTTTAAAGTATACAGTGAATAACTTTAAATTGACTTTTTCCAAATGTCCCTGCATGACACTTTTTTGCTGTTGATGTTGACATTACTTTGGTTCTTTTTAGTTTTGTTTTTCTCATCAGTGATATACATTACCATTTTGTTTGTTTCATCTAATTTTGATAAATCATGTTTATTGCATTATTTAAATTTTATATGTGTTACCGTGATGGTGTTAAGTAGTATATTAATGACACTGAGTGCCTTCAATATATTTGTAAGTTCCTCAGCTTGAAAAGTTGTTTGAGATGAGCTATGGTTCATTGTACGACTTTCTCATTGCCACATGCTTTTGGGGCTGTTTTTGTCTGTGTAGCAAAGGTACAATGTGTAAATGTTAGTACTTCAAAATATTGGTGCATAACACTATAAAATAATTAAATATATAGGATCAAGGGAGAGGGCTCACTCACAATTTTGACCCTAAAACACAGCCATGAATAAAAAATGGTACCAAAACACCCTCCAACAGCAACTTCTTCCAACAATCCAACAACAGTTTGGTGAAAAACAATGCATTTTCCAGCACGATGGAGCACCAAAAGTGACATCTAAGTGGCTCGGTGACCAAAACGTTGAAATTTTGGGTCCATGGCCTGGAAACTCCCCAGATCGTAATCCCATTGAGAACTTGTGGTCAATTCTCAAGAGGCGGGTGGACAAACAAAAACCCACTAATTCTGACAAACTTCAAGAAGTGATTATGAAAGAATGGGTTGCTATCAGTCAGGATTTGGCCCAGAAGTTGATTGAGAGCATGCCCAGTTGAATTGCAGAGGTCCTGAAAAAGAAGATCCAGCACTGCAAATACTGACTCTTTGCATAAATGTCATGTAATTGTCAATAAAAGCCTTTGAAACGTATGAAGTGCTTGTAATTATATTTCAGTACATCACAGAAACAACTGAAACAAAGATCTAAAAGCAGTTTAGCAGCAAACTTTGTAAAAAATAATATTTGTGTCATTCTCAAAACTTTTGGCCACGACTGTACAAAAATCTACAGTAAATACCATATAAAAAAATTTAAACAAACTTATGATTACAAAGCAAATGTCAGATCTTTTGCTTCCTTGTCCTGTCAAAGCCTTTGTTTCCTGAATATGAAAGTAAAAGGCAAAAGGCCAGAAAAGCAGCACAGAAGGCCAAAACAGATTTGGGAACTGCTTCCAAAAGGTCACTCTGCACTTCATAAAAGCAGTTTTGGAAGAATCACTGCACTCAGAACAGCACGTACCACGAAACAGCGCACATAAATGTTCTCCCAATATTCTTTGCCATCCTCTGAGAAACATATTGTGACAGTTCTGTCCGCACAAACCAAATGTATCATTTCACGCCTACATGAAGGGTGTGACATTTCAAGATATGTGTCACAGACAAGAAAAGAAAAAATCTTAAAAAGAAAATTCAGTCAACATCATTTTCAAAACCCATGTCTGTCTTTTTATGAAACATTCCACTATATTTCCCTTGTAAAAATCTGACCGCCTGTTTTTCATTCTGCGGTATGTTTTTACAATGGTTGATGTGGACAAAGAAACCTGGCTAGGATCATTTCAACACGCACCCTGCACACTAAAACAACACAGCCTTTGTTTTGCAAAAAAGTCTTTTTAAAATACAAGGACATGTGGGATCAAATGCCAAAAAACGTCTGCTTATTTGTTTAAAAATAGGCACGATAATTGCGGTTTAATCTCTAAACATGCAAGACTCAAAGTGCTTACAAATACATGAATATGTGATGGCTCGGTGACTCACTGAGCAGATAGATAAACAGATTCAAAGCATAGACGCAGTCTACTGTATTGCCATCTGCAAAAAGAAACTCAATATAGATCTGAAGAATATTATGAAGTATTCAAACATTTGCTTTAATCAAAAGTGCAATGATATGGGAAGCTTTATGCGCACATTCAGCAAAGAGCCGTTTATGGTTAACATGCTAACCACAACCATTAGCTCAGTCTTGTGCCATCATGCCAAAATGACTCACACCTACCACAGCGTCCCATCAACACCAAAAAACATCATTAGCAACACCACTCACACTCATAAAAACACAGATGTTTAAACAGAAAAATACACTCGGTGAACACTCTTTACCTGGGCGTCATGGTGGCACAGTGGGTAGCATGATCGCCTCACAGCAAGAAGGTCGCTCATTTGAGTCTCGGCTGGGTTTTTGTGTGGAGTTTGCATGTTCTCCCCGCGTTCGCGTGGGTTTCCTCCGGGTGCTTCGGTTTCCCCCACAAGTCCAAAGCCATGCGGTACAGGTGAATTGGGTAAGCTTGGGTAAGTAGTGTATGTGTGTGAATGAGTGTTTATGGATGTTTCCCAGTGATGTGTTGCAGCTGGAAGGGCATCCGCTGCGTAAAACATATGCTGGATAAGTTGGCGGTTCATTTCGCTATGGCGATCCAAGATTAATAAAGGGACTAAGCCGAAAAGAAAATTAATGAATGAATAAACACTCTTTACCTGCTCACCTAATCAGCCAATCACATGACAGTAATTCAATGCATGCAAGATGGTCCTCTAAAATCTAAAGCTAATGTTAAAATGAGTGAGTGGGCTTTACAAACCACCTGTAGAAAACACACTCTTTCATCATTCATCTCTCGGACACTTTAACTAACACTGCACCAGTTTTGGCACATATGCACCAGACACGTTCTTACACACACACACACACACAAAAAATAAAAAAATAATTCACTTTGTAAGTCGCTTTGGACAAAACCATCTAAATGACTAAATGTAAAATAGGGAAGAAAGGTGATTTAAATTCAAGACAGGCTGCACCAGCTGTTTGTAAGTTCTTTCTTTAAACTGGAATGTAAAGTCCACACTAGGGGCTTAGTAACTACTAGCTAGCTTGTAACTAATTTGTTCTTACTTTGGTTGCAACACATGTTCTTAAGGCAAACCATAGTTAGTAGGTCGTAAGCTCTCTGTAAAGTCATGTCTACAGTAGTCGCATTGAATTACGTAATGTCCAATAAGAAGCATAAAATCGTTACTTTAGCAATTTTTGCTTTACAATTGTGCAACTGATGTGCCTATATATAAAACTGTCCTATGAAAATGAATAGACAAATTACATTTTTATAGTACATTACATTACAGTCAGTCACTATAACAGACGATGCACATACCTGCATCGTGAGCCGTGAATGCACGAGAAAAGCACATGAAGTTATTAAAACATTAAACTAGATTTTTTTATATATATCATGAAAGAGAAAAACATAAAAGAGAAAAAAGCAGGGAGAAGAACTCAGCCATGAAGAAATTCTCATTTTAATTGATGGATACAATTAACAGAAAACCCTCCTTGAAAGAAAATTAAACTCTTCTTTCATAAATCAAAAACAATGCGAGATTTGTGAGTATATTAAGGCTGAGAGTAGAAGGAGATCATTCTTCATTATGATTGCGAGCTCCTCAATGTAAACTAATCTGGCCGTCATCTCTTTTCTACTGTTATACATGCGGAGAGGCTGCCGTAAATATTTAGTTGGAGCATAGCGTTACGTTTAAACTAAGTCCAGTGATACAACATAAAAGAATTTAGTAGTGCGGAAGTTGTAACTTAGTGTCTTTTTAAGTCACAACTTATTTACACACTGCAGGTGCAACCGGACCCAGGTGTTTTGGGGCCTCCCAGGTTTTCTTTGCCAGGTGGTGTCCAACTTGAATCAAATCAATGATAAGATATCGCCAATCACTAATGTCATCATGTCAACATAAACCAACATCTCTAAAGAGAAGCTTCTTGTAGAATAAAGCCTATCTAAATTTAAAATTAAGCCTTATCTAATGGCTAAAGACTCCAACCTGATACTTGCAAGTTGTTCAAGTATATACAGTGATAAAACTGCATGTTAACTATGTTACTTATATTTACTTAGAACTTAATTTGATTGTAATGCAATAATGTGCACCTTTTGTAAAGCTGCTTTGAAACAATAATTATTGTGAAATGCACTATACAAATAAACTTGAATTGAAATTTAATTAAACAGTAAGTAGTGCAAAATAAAATAAAATAAAATAAAATAAAATAAAATCAAAACACACAGTACATCTTAAGTCAAAAATTAGGTTAATTAAGCTAAAGAGAACCTTCATTCAGGTATCATTTAAGTTACTGTAGTCACTCGATTAATTCATGTCCTCATAGACTTCTACATCTTAATCAGTTCAAGTTCACCATGTCTGGATCTTTTATTTCACCTCTTTCTATCTTTCCATCATGCACCCTGCTCGCATCAAACCTCAGTGGACAGGACGGGATGGGTCTGTTACATAAACCCCAAGCACAGAACCCACACTGCCTGCACAATCACTGCCATTGTTACCCTTGGCCGACAGCCCTATGCCCAGTCACACATTATTAAGGGCGAGGTCTAAAAAATAAATGAGTTTCGAACTGCAGTCGATGGTACCTGCTGGTTATTTGACTGGTCATGGGGGTTGAACAAGTCTGCATGTTGGATGTAGTTTGTGGTTCTTTTATAGAGCCCTTGTAAATTTATTTCTGCTCTAATCAGCCATCTAAATATGAATAATGGTGGAGTTAATCTCGTGCTATGGTCAAGCGGCCGCTACCGTACAAAGTGGGTCTAATTAAAGGCATTGATGCAAAAAGCAGACAGCGCTGGCGGAGTATAAAGAGCACTCATCTGAGCTGGTGGGTGGAGGGAGGCTGAAAGAACAAACGGACAAAAGCATCCAGTTCAATTAGATCTTTAGATTTTAGGCTTTCAATCGTTTACATCAAAGTCAAAGAATAGGGTTCTGTGGGTTGGTGATGGTGCCTCTTGTCTTCTGACGTCAAAGTAATCTAGGTGAAGGACTTATATTTATGCTATCATTCAAAATGTTTTCATTCAGTGAGGATGAATTTAATTGATCAGATGTGACTGTACAAACATGCACAACTATAATGGAATCATATGCAAACAAAATCACTGTTCATATAAGTTAAAGACAGTCCTTGTGCTGTGATTTAAGCTATTTTAACAAGGCTTACATTTTCTGGGGCAGTTCTGGCAAGTTTTGGAAACTAGAAAAGGTGACGAAAACTGAATGTGTTGTTGCCTCGCATTGGTTGCGTCTTGACCAAAAAGCTGTGCTTGAACACACCAAACAGACAACAGTCTGAGAGTATGTATCTTTCTATAACGGCAAGTGAAATTAGATTGTATTGCCATTCCACAAAAGGGGAACCAGAACTATTGCTGCACACAAACTGTAAACGGTGTATACATACCATTACTGCTCACCACAGAGGGATTCACTCATGCAAAAATGTCTGATTATCCATATCATTTGCACATATTTAAGAAATGCAATGAAATGTTTCCTCTTGACTTGCGTCATTTGCTTAGTTTCGTCACTTCAGTTTCAGTTCTTATTCTCTGATTGGCAGCTGAACTGCCATCAGTGTTCTCTCTTTCACTGATAGCCGATGCTGATTTTACATGCTGACTACATGCAAACTCCTTCTAATGTAAGCCTGACAAGAGGCAATCTGTGACGACACACCAAACAAACTACGCCGACAGACACTACATTGCTACATGTCACTATGTGCTTTTTTTGTGTCAAGTGAAAGTGGTCAAGTAAAAGTAATCCAAAACCATATGGGTCAATTTTTAAAAATTGAGATTTATGCATCAGATGAAACCTGAATAAATAAATTTTACATTGATGTATGGTTGTTAATATATGATCATTTGTAGCCAAGATACAACTATTTGAAAATCTGGAATCTGAGGATTAAAACAATCTAAATATTGAGAAAAGCTTTTACTGGGGTACAGATGATTTTTACTGGGACAGGTTTTTTGTTTTTGTTTTGCACCATCTCCCCATGCCACTGCCAGCAAGATGCTGCCCTGGGCGATCGCCCATATTGCTATTGCCTAAATCTGCCACTGATGTTCAGAGTTTTGGGTCAAGAGACTTTCAGTGGAATGATTTCGCTAAAAGCACCTTAATTTTGTTCAAAATTTCTTGAATAAGTAAACTATAATTTCATTTTCGTTTTAGGATTTTGGTGAGCACCAACAGTGTAAAAATGCAGATTCCCATTATCAGTGTGTACAAGCGTGTTTTTACCTCCCAGCCTTCAATATGCGACTGCCACTCTTCCAGCACCTCCAGTTTCTCCATCTGCCTTTTGGCTTCATTGATACTCGAGCAAACAGCTTTCATCACCTGTAGCGACTCCTGCACTTTTGAGTAATCATTGTGTTTCTTTGGGGTTCGTTTCAGCAGCTCCTAAAATCCACAAATAACACAAACATTATGTGAAATTACCAAACATTACGGGACAAGAAAGTGGTGTCATTGCAACAAATCACGCATCATAAAACCAGTACAAAGTGAACTTAGCTTTGAAAGAAAGTCTAACATTCACTGATTGAATTAAATCAAATCTAGGAGCTATATTTTTTTGAGAAATTATGGTGAGAATTGTGTGTGTAGCTTGTAATAACGCTGCTACTGCAAGACAGGGTCTGAAGAGGAAAATGCTTATCTCTAAACCAAGTCTAACCCAAGGGTTCTGCCTCATCAGTTTAATTCTGTCGCTCACATTCACATGTTGAAATATCTGAGCAACCACAGATGCCTATCGCTGGTATTTAGCGAGAGGGGCCGTGGCGGGCTTTGACTGTGAGAAGCTCAGTAAATATGCAAGAAACGATGGGCTTATTACGTGAACCAGTGCTCGTGGGTGTTTACAGTAAAACATTTCAATTTCAGTGTGTTGGGTTCACGAACAGCCACGAAACATTAGCAGTGGGGCTGGCAATAGATGAAACTCAGTTGAAATAATAGCTTGTGAAATTATTGTTGATTTTCTGTGTAAATGTACAGTATAATAAACACTTTAACTTTCACCAGAAACATGTACTGTAGTGTTTAGTGCTTTAATGATTTGTGTTTGAGCTGTCAGAATGACAAATATGAGGATCAAAGGATCAAAAAAATGTTTTAGCTGGTTTTAATACCATATTTCTGTTTAAACTTCATATTTTGATATGTAAACTTTGCCTTTGTGTGGAATGCAATTTTTTAAAACAAACACTCCATTTATCTTTATCTAGGATTTGCCTCTAAACATCCTCCTTGCAACTTCATGGTTCGTTTTGAAACTATGTTGAAGACCTATTTTGACTACCAAGCTTTTTAATTCTTGTGTGTATTTTCATATTTTTCTATCAGTTTGTTTTATATTTGTTTTATTCCTCTTACTTTTGTTCCAATCTTGTGAATGTTCAGCACTTTGGCCGGCTTTGTTGTGATAAATGTGCTTATAATTTAATTTATTATAACATAATTTACTTACTTTCTTGCTTTAATAAGGTCTGAAAATAGTCGCAAACTGACAACTGATGCGTTAAGGTGAGCTAGGATGTAGGGTTAGCATAGCATCAAAACAATTCATGATATTAATACCATTATGTTACTCCAAAATTAAACTCATACAGATCAGTGTCAGTCAAATTAAAAAATATATATATATTTCTGTGATCAAGTGTAACTTATTTGGACAGAATGTAAAATAAATAATTTTCAGTTATTTCAAATTTTCAGTTAAGACATATATACTATGCATACATAGGCTTATATTTTGAATTAAATACATGAACTCAATAAATTTCATTCTGAAAAATAGGCTTTTGAATGTAGTATTGATGCATCTCTAATTACTATATTAAACAATTTGGTAACACTTTACAATAACAGTAACGTTTAACAGCAACAGTAAAGTAGTTTGTTAATGTATTAATTAACACTTTAGTTTAAGCTAAATGTAACTAACACACACTCATGACCTGCTAATGTATGAGGGGCACATTGAACTACTCATGGACTCCTTTGTTTAAACGGTTCATTTTAATGGTAATGTTGATGTTTTCAACAGATTGAAACGTATAGAGTCTGTACTCACTCTCAAAAGTAATGGGTATTTGCAGATCCTCTGAATGGGTGCAACCAGGTATCCCTCTAAAGGAACCTCCGTGTTCTTCCTTCCGCCCAGTAACATGCAGTTCTTCAGAGATTGCAGAACAGATGAAAAGAGGGTCACTAACATTCTGTACTTGAACTCGAGTCTCAGAAGGTTGAAACAGTGGCTGTTTCAAGGTTATAGCTATAAAATTGCCATTAAATCAAATTCAATTACGGTTGTGTAGCTGCACAGCATGAGTTCAAAGACTCAGGAAGCAGTAAATCTAAAAGAGCTCGCAATCCCACTGTGTAGATAACTTACATTAGGCTTTACTTCAGAGAATATAAGTGATTATATTTATGTTTTGGGGCAAACACCTTCATTTATCTGAATTTATCTTTATCTGTATTTATAAAATAGCAATACATGTTAAAATACATTTTTTAAATGTTATAAAATTGTTTATTAAACTAAATTAAATTTAATTTAATTTAAATGTATACTATAAGCACTAAATTAACCAGGTTAATTTCTTAAATAATAAACCAAATAAACCAGGTTTTACTACAGAGTCAAAACACTTAATTTTATAAAACAAAATTAAATAAAATATTTTATAATTAAATAAATACTATAAAATACATTTTACTTATAAGTGTTTTTATCTGAACTGAAAAAATAAATAAAAAATGTAATAAAATTGAATTGTCTCGTTTTCAGAAATATCCCAATATCTCAAAATTCTTCAATCAAATAAACATTTTTAAGACACGCAAACAAAGTGTGTCTGGTTTTCAGAAATAATGCAAAAATCTAAAAATTCTTTAATAAAAGAAACATTTTCTAGACCAAAAATAGAAAAATAATAAAATAAAATAAAATCATTTCAAAACAAGTATTTAAAAGCAAGTCATATATAAAAAAGAAAGAAAACAAATATTTAAATGAAAAAAGAAATTAAGATATTATAAGTATAACTTTTGTAACTTTTAAAAATATATATTTAAATACACAAGTTTTTATTTAATTTTATTATTTCGAAACTAGTACATTCACAAGATAACTCATGACACAAATCTTCAAATATACGAGTGTGCAGTCTTTTAATGTATTATGTATTTGAGTGTTTCAGAGCGGTCAGTGTCTGTCTGCATTACATTACAAAACTGAAGGACAATCTGTCTGTTCGGCCAATAAAAATGAATTCACGTCAGTCTCTCTAAGGAGCTAAAGTGTATCGCAGCAGGTCAGGAGATCTAGTGTTACACACACACACACACACACACACACACACACACACACACACAAACGCTCTAAGCCTCAGTGTCAGACCTGACCTTCACCTGCTCCTGACCATTAACAATGATCATTAATGAGCTTATCGTCCAGGGAGAAGAGCCGGAAATATGTCCAGCAAAAACATCAGTCTTCAGCATGTGTTTAATGCAAATGAAGGTTTTGACAGTGGCTTTGTTAGGATATGCTTAGGAGTTCAATAATGCATGAATTTTGTGTGTGAAATAAACTCAAATCAACTCAACTTATAGAGGAGTCTTATAAAAAGTATGGCAATATATAACAATCAAAAATTAAATGTTAAAAATGATGAAAAAAAGTACAATAATAAAATACAAAATTACATTTAAAAAAGTAAATATTAATTAAGAAAATCTAATCAATTGACAAAATGTTAAAATTGTAATTGATTTAATTTAATATAGCAATAAATAGTTAAAATAATAAAATACAATGCAATTGTGATAATACTTGGGTTTTTATTTCAGCCTAAAAATAGCAACAAATAATATTAATATAATAAATTACATTTCTGATTTTATCGAAATTAGATTAAACTAAATTACAAAAGAAAATAAAAAACTTAATTAAATTATATTATATATTAAATTATATCCTTTTAAGAAACCCTTTCAATCAAATAAAATGGGAAATAAAAATACAACAAAATGTAAAATCCAAACACAAATCAAGCTATTATCATTTATAAAGTGCATGGATTCTGCAGTGAATACTGTGACTCTGCACACCAGCATAATACTGCTTCAAATTCAATCCATTAGACCTCCAAGATCATATTTAAAGCATTTTAAATATATATGAAACCTTATGTATCAAATATCATGTGCACAGATACTACAGATATTACTATAAACCATTTTTTAATCATTCCCTTGATTACTATGAATCTATATGTCAGTTTTCAATGTGCTAAAAAAAGAGTATAAAAAGAGCAGCAATGAACACTGTAAACTCAGAAGAATCCACATTGCACTAGTGAGTGTCTTACCAGCAGAAGTGTGCGAACTGTCCTGATCTTATTGAGCTCCAGCAGGAGCCGCTGGGCTTTCTCATGGTTTCCACAGTACTCGTCGTAAATCTGAAAGCGTCCTCTCTGAGCAGATACACACACACAAAACACACACACATAAACAAACACACATGAGGCCAGATCTACTAAAGCTTCAGAAGCTGCATACGACTGACTGCTTATTCAGAGGTTTGACTCCTCGTGCTTCTCATAATACCAGCATCTCTGAGCTTTTGCCCACAGAAGAAAACACAACGATCCAAAGATCAACACAGCCTTCTCTCTGATGATCACCTGAAACCTCTGAAAAAAACAGCTATTTGATACAGGACAGAATTATTAGACTGCTTGGTAAATCTGGTCAAAGGCGACTGTAAAAAGGAATACGCATTGTTTGTCCTTTTGACCTTTCATTTCAAAACGTAACAAAAAAAATTAAATACTTTCATTACGATAAAATTGGGGAATTTCAGGTTTAAAGGAATGTGCTGCAAAAAAATATGTTCTTTCTTATTTTGTTTCTAGTCCAAATATTTAAAAAATCTTTAATCAAAGACAGATTTTCTAGACAAGCAAAAACATTGTCTTGTTTTGAGAAATAATGTCCAAATATAAAAAAATTATATATTTAAACAAAGAAACATTTTCCTGACAAGCAGAAAAATCTGTCTTGTTTTTAGAAATACTGTCCAAACATCTAAAATAATATTCAAAGAAACATATTCTAGACAAGCAAAAATAGTCATTTTCAAAAAATAATGTATAAATATCAAAATTTGTAAAAAAAATATTCAATCAAGAAACATTTTCTAGAAAAGCAAAAAACATTGTCTTGTTTTCAGAAGTAATGTCCAAATAT
>CAIGQW010005871.1:1988659-2002269 GCA_903798125.1 Danio choprae
TTATATTTAAATTAAAGACAGATTTTTTAGACAAGCAAAAAGCATTGTCTTGTTTTCATAAATAAGGTCCAAATATTAAAAATGTATATATTTAATTAAAGAGACATTTTCTAGACAAGCAAAAATATTGTCATTTTCAAAAATAATGTATAAATATCTAAATAAATAAAAATCTTCAATCAAGAAACATTTTCTAGACAAGCAAAAAACATTGTCTTGTTTTCAGAAGTAATGTCCAAATATTGAAAATATATGTAGACAAGCAAAAATATTGTCTTGTTTTCAGAAATAATGTATAAATATCTAAATAAAATTTTTTTAAAAATCTTCAATCAAGAAACATTTTCTAGACAAGATTGTCTTGTTTTTTCATAAATAATAAGCGACTGACTCACTCATGTGTCGTGTGATTGGCTCTTTATTTCACATATCACACTTTCAGCTGCATGTGGTCTAGAGTTAATCACAAACTCTGAGTTAAACACTGAGTTAACAGTTACCACTATACCAAGCGTTGTGAAACAACCTGATCTTAACCTGTTTTATTTTCTTTGGTTTTGTCATCCGAAACTCCCTCTGCAACCCGAAGTTTGTTCAGCTCATTTTGTACAACAGGCCTCTGGAGTTTAAACCAGCTTAAAGCAATCTTTAGCTGCTGTTTTCAGCAGTGATGAGTGTAATACAGTGCGTAAGTGAAGAGGGAGCGTATCAGACAGTGACTCACAAAGTGCAGGAAGCAGTGGCCCACTTCGTGATAGGGGTTTGGGTCAGGCTGCAGCAACTCCTCCACCATGTTCAGGAAGTCCCTGTGCACAGACAGGATCTCCTCCAGGTTTGAAAACAGCACCTGCGAAGCAAACGCATGGAAATATTGACTTACTGATTGAGCGACATTGTCTATATCTGGAAAAACAGAAGAGAAGAAAGGTCTAAAAATGTCTGGAAGTGACTGCACTCTCCTTATCCATAATAACATGGGTCTAACGTGAGCCACTAAGTATTTATCTTTCTTTATCTTTTTTTTCTTTCTTACTTTTTGACAAAAGATTTACTTGTGGGTAAAATTGGTGTACAAATACAAAAACTGGGATTGTTTATAAAGTAAAAAAGAAAAAATTGTGGAAATCAAAATAAATGCCTTGAATAATAAATGATAAAATATGTTTAAAATAAGATTTAGATAGAAATGGTATATTTCAGATACAAATAATACATTTTATATATATATTAATTATAATATAGTATAAAATAATTTATGTGGTCACTGGTGAATCATAAAACCTAATTAGAAATATTCATAAAACATACACTATAAAGATGAATTTTGGTAAAAATAAATAATAAACATTAGGTAAACATGATAATTTTACGTTCTCAAAACATTGACAGTCTTAAAACATTATGAAGTGTGCCTCACGCAGGTGAGTGGGCTCGACAAACCACCTGTAGAAAACACACTTTTTCATCTCTCTGACACTTTAACCGACACTTGAACTAATTTTGCAAATTTGCACCAGACACTTTCTTACAATCACACCATGTCTAAAAAAAAAAGTGCATTTATGAAGTGTGTTTTACACAGGTGAGTGGGCTTGACAAACCACGTGTAGAAACACTCTTCTCTCTCTATAAAAAATACTCCCCCCTCCCTACTCTTGGACTTAATTCTCTGAGCACAAACAGTTCCGTTGTATAATTAGCACTTCTTGTGTGTATTGCCTCTTCTTATTGAATCACTGAATGCCTCCTCAACTGTAAGTCACTTTGGACAAAAGCATCATCCAAATGACTAAATGTAAATTTACTTCATAAGACTTTGATATAGGGCATCACGGTGGCGCAGTGGGTAGCATGATCGCCTCACAGCAAGAAGGTCGCTGGTTCGAGCCTCAGCTGTGTCAGTTGGCATTTCTGTGCTTACATATTCTAGCTGTGTTTGTGTGGGTTTCCTCCGGGTGCTTCAGTTTCCCCCACAAGTCCAAAGACATCCAGTATAGGTAAAATGGGTAAGCTAAATTGTCCATAGTGAATGAGTGTGTATGGATGTTTCCCAGTGATGGGTTGCAGCTGGAAGGGCATCCACTGCGTAAAACATATGCTGAATAAGTTGGCGGTTCATTCCACTGTGGCGACCCCAGATTAATAAAGGGACTAAGCCGAAAAGAAAATGAATGAATGAATAAATGAATGAATGAATGAATGAATGAATGACTTTAATATATCATCAGGAGTAACAGGTATTAATTTTGTTTTCCCTATATATGTTTGTTTGTTTGTTTGTTTGTTTGTTTGTTTTTATCACTCTTTAAGAATCTTAGCTTTTGACTAGCATTTTATGTTTTAATATTCTGCTGAAGAAAAAATGTCACCTACATCTTGGATCAGCAAATTAGCAGCAAATTTTCAGTTTTGAAATATCCATTTAAGATAATTGTTAAAGACATTCGGTTTGATATTTTATACCTACTGCTGTAACCTTCAGACATTTATAAAACATCTGCTAAGTGTCCAAAAATCTTCAGGGAGCACTCTATATGAAGACAAGCCAGCTGTGTGCTATAGAGTTCAGACATTCAATAACCCTGAACTCTGCGTGGCCTCTGGTCAATCAGCGTCCCGCACACATGTCCTCAAACATATATATTCAGAAACACTCTCAAACATGCAAACAGAGCTTGTTTACATGCTCCCACTGTCCCGCTATAAATCCCAGTAAGACTGTGCTCAATTTACTGTCACGCAACGCCAATCAGGCAGAAAATGTATTGTTTACAACCGTTTCCTGCACCCATGCACCTATGTTTGAAGAAGTAGTTCATGTTTTGCACTTTATAAATATGCAAACATTGTGTCAAATTGCTTATACAAAAACCTGTCATTACTCAACACGGAAAATGAACGAAGCAATGATGTTCAATGTCACTCATGTAAAATCTAGTATGTATCACAAAATGTTCATATGACTTAGAAAGACTTATATATTGAAATATTTTACAAACAGGCTAAAAAAAAACATTGCACTGTCGCCTTACAGCAAGAAAGTCGCTGGTTCGAGTCAAGGCTGGGTCAGTTGGCATTTCTGTGTGGAGTTTGCATGTTCTCCATGTTCTCGTGGGTTTAATCAATTGGCCGTAGTGTATGTGTGTGAATGAGTGTGTATGGATGTTTCCCAGCACTGGGTTGCAGCTGGAAGGGCATCTGCTGCGTAAAACATATGCTGGATAAGTTGCCCGTTCATTCCGCTGTGGCGACCCCTGATTAATAAAGGGACTAAGCTGAAGGAAAATGAATTAATGAATGTTTCAGAGTAGGGTAAACATGAAAAGTGCACAGATGTGCAGTGAATTCTGGGAAAGTCAGTTTCCGGTTATTCCCTGTATAGGTATAGTATGGGAACTTCATTAAAAACAGGTAAAATATTTTAACTGTAGTATTTATAGTTTTTTTACCATTAATACCATGACATATACACACCCAAACACAGAGCATTTTACAAGAAAATACTCTTTCCATCTAAAAAATCTCATGACACAGGCAATTTCTTTATTTGAAAAGTACTAGCAACTTTCTAACTGTTTTTATTTTCTTTTTTCACCTTATTTATATAACATTGCTTTTATAGATTATATAAAAAATGACACAAAAGACATTAAATTGAATGAAGTTAATGAAAATGATAAAAATTAAACATTTTTAATAACTTCAGTTTACATTGCGTTTAAAGTCTTTTTATGTTTGTATACAATACAATTTGATTTTACTTTGGTCATTTTAGCACTTTTACTTTTTTAGAACTTTTTTTAGTACTGAATTTGTTAAAAAAATGTTTTAACATAACTGATAATAACTGATAACTTTAATAACTGATTGCAAAGTTATTCAAGTTTTTGAAGTGATTAAAACAATGAAGTAAAATTTTAAAAAGTTATTAAAACATGTTAAATTAAAAAAAAATTTCAAACTTCAGTTTTCATTACATTAAAAGTATTTGTATGTGTCATTATTCATGTTTAAATGTTTTTATACAGTACAACTTTTTTTCCCCATTTAAATTCCCAGGGAATATTCCTAGTTATTTACATCTAAGTATTTCAAGATTATGCATTGTTATTTAACATTTATTCTTTTTTGCTATTTATTTCAATTAACAAATTTTTTTTTTATCACTTCCCTTATGGGTGATATCTGATGATTTTCCAAGTTCATTTGCTTTCATCATAATAAAAAAGATAATTTTGCTAAACATCTTCTTTATTGCCTCATGAAAACGTTTGCATGTTTGGAACGGCATACTCATTTTCATCTTTCGGTGAACGATTTCTCTATCAAATATTAATATCTGAGGCTTGAATGTGACAAAACTGACCTTGACAGTCTCCTCCGTGATATTCTTATCAATCTTAGATGCAGCATACTGATTGAGGCGATGAAGAAGTACCTGGTGGGGACACAGAAAAGAGGAGAATGTAAATAGTCAGTAAACAGGCCAAACTGTCTTCCTCCTGCTCACGGTCATCCGTCTGACAAAGACTGAGTTGAATTTCCAATTGCACCGAGTTGGATGTAAAAGCTGTGACCAACCAAAACTACAGCAAACATTACCAACCCAACATAAAAATCCAATTTCTCCTCTGGATCATGGCAATGGGGAATACATAGCTAATGTAATTCACAACCTTCCCAAGGAGAAGCGGAAAGATGCTGCTTTACTGGGGTCTGACAAAACAGGAGATTAAAACAACAGGAAGGAAGACCAACTGCTTTTGCCAGAAGACTGAAATAACGAATACAGTAAATCTCAAGTTTGATGAATCGCTGCGTTCGCAAGTCACTTTAAGTAAACACATATAAATCCTATCACGTGGTAACATCTCTATTTGGAGGAATCATTTCAATAAAAATGAGACTGTTCACATGTTATCTGAATCACTTGCTTACACTGGCATTTCCTATTATAAAACAGGCTAAGATAATTGAGATGTCATGTCTAGATTATACACATCGCAAAGCTGGTAAATTAAAATCTTGCTTTTTTTAGTAATGGTTGTAGATCTTATTCATTTTTTAATGAGAGTGAGCGCCGTCAGGAACACGCTGAAAAAAATGTTCGATTTGTTTAAAGTGAATGCTAAGAACATGGAATGTGTTCAAATAAAGACTGAAAGATCACAGGCATTGTTTACACCTGGAATTGAGATGCATTTTTGTTTATCCGTTTACAAGTGGATGACACTAATGCAGGGTCGAAAATGTTTTGAGCTCGTCCACTTTTGGCCGCTTCCAGAGGTAGTCGAAAACACACTCGACCAGACTGATTTCTTAGAGTAAACAAAAGCTCATGAGATCGATTGCGTTTGAACAGCCTCAAAAAACAACAACTCTCTGCTTACTGAACTCACACTTAAGCTTAGTTTGAAGGGGGGGAACTAAAAAAGTAAAAACTTTTCTTTTCCCAGTCCTGGTTCTGAATAGTTTTGCATCTAAGGATGCCTCATTTTGTGTTTATATGTAAATTGTGCAAGCTTACTTCACAGTATTAAAAAAATATCCGAACATTTTTATACATGCAGTTGCCCACATATATACTCTGATCCAATAGAAATAGAAATGCAAAAGTGGATAAAGGTAATCCCTGTTTTTAAAAATGATGACTAAATGACTAAAGATGATAAAATGTAATTTTGGACCACAAAATAAGTCACGAGTGTAAATTTCTTTCTTTGTTTTATTTAAATTGAGATCTATAAATAATCTGAATGCTGAATAAAAATGTATGTATTACATTTATTAATGTATGGTTTGTTAGGACAATATTTGGCCAATATTTGAAATTCTGGAATCATTCATTCATTCATTTTCTTTCACCTTAGTCTCTTTATTCATCAGGGGTCGCCACAGCGGAATGAACCACCAACTTATCAAGCGTATGTTTTACACAGTGGATGCCCAGTACTGGGAAACATCCATACACTCATTCACACACATACAATTTGCTATACAATTTAGTTTATTCAATTCACCTGTAGCGCATGTCTATGGACTGTGGGGGAAATTGGAGCACCCAGAGGAAATCCACGCGAACACGGGGAGAACATGCAAACTCCACACAAAATTTCCAACTGATCCAGCCGGGACTCGAACCAGTGACCTTCTTGCTGTAAGGTGACAGTGCTAACCACTGAGCCACTGTGACACCACAATTCTGGAATCTGATGGTTCAAAAAATACATTCTGCCTTTAAAGTTGTTTACATGGAGTGCTTAGCAATGCACAATACAAATCAAAAATTGAGTTTTGATATAATTATGGCAGGAAATTTACCATCTTCATAGAACATGATCTTTACATAATATTCAGTAACACTTTATTTTGATTATCCCTATTGCACATTTTGTTGACTAAAAGTTGCATTGTAACTACATGCCAATTACTTCTCATTTGAGTATTAGTAGACTGTCTGCTTAATATCTGCTGATACTGCTCCTTCAACAGACATTTAACTGACTATAAGAAACTTTGTAAGTACGTCAACACACTAACCCGAACCCTAACCCCAACCTAACAGTCTACTTATAATCTAATAAGAATTAGTTGGCACGTAGATGCAATGTAACTTAAATTCAACAAAATGCATTGAAGGGACTATCAAAATAAAGTGATACCTAATATTCTAATGATTTTGGTATAAAATAAAAATCTGTAATTTTGACCCATAAAATGTATCTTTGCCTATTACAAATAATTATACCTATGCAACATAAGACTAGTTTTGTGATACAGGGTCACAAATGTGTCAAGCTTGTCCACTTCTGACCATACACATAAATATATACGTGTATGCGCTAGCAAAACAAAACAATTATTGTTTGTAAAATACATGCTGATGTCTAAGGAGATATCTATAATCTGACAGTAACACACTGCTTAGGTTGCTAGAACATTTATTCCATTCTTCTTCCAGTTAAACAGCAACTTACTTTCATGTATTTTGTAAAAAACTTGATAAGTTTACGAGTTGTAAATCCAGCAGCTTTAATTTCTTCACTGCAGTGTGGACTAACCTGGTGGTGCTTCTCAGCCATCATAGACAATAGACAACTAATACGATCATTAAGATCTTTAAACAATGAAATAAATGTATTTACACATACTTGAGAATCGGAATATCAGATATTTCACAATATAATATTTCACAATATAATCAATTTGAGCCGAGAATATTGGTCAAGAGGATTGCGCAGAAGTTTTGCATGTATGAATATAGCAAGACATAACAGAGTGGTTGTTTTGCCCCTCCTCACCAACCAATTTTGTGACATCATAAACCCCTGAAGAAATGGACTTTGAGATTTGTAACTTCGTAAAATGTTTTATGCCCAAACATACTCACTACATACTGACTAACATTGAAAAAGTCCAAAAGCAATATAGGCCTTTTGAGGGGCATGTTTTAAAATGCAAGGTTTAAAAACATTGTAGTAGTGCTTTAGTACAGTCTGAAACCCTCACTGTACCATAGCTCTGCCACAATGTTTTGTTGCTGTTGTTGTTTTAATAAGATAAAAACATTTCCTGTAATGTATTTCTCTTGACAGACAATGACTTCGATGCTAATAAGTGAAATATAGTACAATATTGTTTGGACTCTTCACATGGATGAAGAGATTCAAGAAGGGTCATTATAAACTGAAAACGTTAACTACAATTTAACGACAGTACAGAAAACGAGGCATTTCCTGTTAGCGTATCTGTTGAAATGGCGGTGCAGTAAACAGCAGGATGAGTAGGTCAAATAACCAAAGAGAGGCTCTTAACCAGCACCATAATCACACGCAAACTCAATGCTCTGATTACAAGGCCGAGATCTAACCACTTATATATTTCATCAAGCAAAATTAAACAGTTTCAGAACATCCTTCAAACGAAAATCCAGGAGAATAAGGAAGGAGGTAATGAAAGCAGGATCTTGATTGCGGTTCGACTGCACAGCTAAAACCTCGCTGCTGATTACGTTTTTGTACGGCTGATCAGCAAGTCTAATGAACTCGCGTGTGGAGTGTTACGAACACCGTTTTGGATTGGTTTGACAGGGTTGCTGTAGCCTGTGCCGAGTACATGTAACTTAAGTTAACATTTGCATACGGTTTCATGTCATCAGAGGTTTAGAATAGAAGCTGTGTCTGGTAAAACTGAGGTTAGGGAGATTTTACTTTTAAATATACTAGCCCAATTTACACAGCAAATGCTAGTCTTTTTAGATGACTATGGAGGTACGTGTTCAGTTTTCACTCTTGTTTTTATTTTGTAGAAATACTTGTTTCTGGTAACCAGGTCTACCACATGCGAATATATTACTTTTTTTTTTTTTTAAAGTAACGAACATGTAATGAAACTGGACATGTAATGAAACTGCTATATTTCAATTGATTAATTTATTTATTGCAGTTCTCATTTTATTTGTCTCAGTTATGAGTATATCTTCAAAATAATTCTAGAAATGACAAGTTTATGGGCCGTCGCAAAATTAATCTCAGTTTATTTTGCAGTTCTAGCTTATTACTCACAAATATCTGTTTATATTTCTCAATTGCCTTTCCAGTTCATTTGCCTTCAAACATTTCGGATTTTCTTTTGATTGAAATTTGTATTTTTCTGAGAACTGCAAGTGCAAAACTACAAATAGGTCTTTGTGCAATTTAGATTTTATTTCTTGCAATTCTTTTCTTTTCTTTTCAAGAATTGCATTGTTCAAGAACTTTTATTTTTTTATACTTTTTTAAAAGATCTAAAGGGGGCAGCACGGTGGCACAGTGGGTAGTACAATCGCCTCAAAGCCAGAAGGTCGCTGGTTCGAGCCCCGGCTGGGTCAGTTGTCATTTCTGTGTGGAGTTTGCATGTTCTCCCCGTGTTCGCGTGGGTTTCCTCCGGTGTCAGCCCTACAATTCCAAAGACATGCGGTGTAGGTGAATTGGGTAAGCTAAATTGTCTGTAGTGTATGTGTGTGAATGAGTGTGTATGGATGTTTCCCAGTGATGGTTTGCAGCTGGAAGGGCATCCACTGTGTAAAACATATGCTGGATAAGTTGGCGGTTCATTCCGCTGTGGCGACCCCAGATTAATAAAGGGACTAAGCCGAAAAGAAAATGAAAGAAAAGATCTAAAGATTAATTCTTTTTTTTCGATCCTATTACTAAAACTATGCTAAAAGTCTATGCTATGCTAATAACTATGCTAATATTAGCAATGTTTTACCTCTATATATCATCTATTTTTTTTTCTTTACATATAATTATATACAAAATAAAATAATCTGCTATAATAAAAAATATATAATATTATTATTTATAACCTACTAACACAAACAAACCATTTTCTCGTTTTCTAATACATTTTTTAATGATCAAAAAAGTTTATATTCACTCAATTTTCACATTCAAACCACTTGCGATTCTGGGAACTTTTATTCATGGTATTTTCCTAGAGTTTATGCCTCTCATTCAGACTTTTTCTCAGAATTGGGAGATTTTGCAGTGGAAACAAGCTTCTGTTTTGTTCCTCTGAATACAAAAGTAGAAAATACAAATCTGGAACTATATAAGCAACAAATAAGTAACAAATATTTATATTCATTCATTCATTCATTTTCATTTCGGCTTAGTCCCTTTATTAATCTGGGGTCGCCACAGCGGAATGAACCGCCAACTTATCCAGCATATGTTTTACACAGCAGATGCCCTTCCAGCTGCAACCCATCTCTGGAAAACATCCATACACACCCATTCACACTCATGCACTACGGACAATTTAGCTTACCCAATTCACCTATACCGCATGTCTTTGGACTTGTGGGGGAAACCGGAGCACCCGGAGGAAACCCACACCAACACAGGGAGAACATGCAAACTCCACACAGAAACGCCAACTGACCCAGCCAAGGCTCGAACCAGCGATCAGCGACCTTCTTGCTGTGAGGCGAACGTGCTACCCACTGCGCCACTGTGAGGCCCAAATATTTATATTTTTAAATTAAAAAATTACTTTTAAAGTTGCTTTTGTCCAATTTGGTTGAAAATAAAACATGCTACATTCACCTGCAGCTCCAACCATGAGTCTTGGTATGACTGAGGAATGCCAGAATGAAAAGGTGGATGTGATCCAAGAGACTGCAGGAAAAAACAACTTGTCCTTTCAAAGAACACCTTACAATTATTTAGTCCAAAACACATAGTCATAAACTCATGGATGTGCACCACACACAGACAAACTTACAGACGTCTTCAGCATCAGATGGAGAGCTGCTGCAGTAAATCCAGCCTTTATTTGACAGTCAGGTAACCGAATATGAGCAGCATACTCTGAACCTGCACTGTGTCATGAACTCATTCTCATACTAATATCTTTACCAGGAGGAGAAAAACGCCAGCAGGGTTTCATTTAACTTCTCATATTTGACAAATATTCAGACTGAATACTAATTATGGGGTATGTGAATCTGACCACCCGGATTTAAGGCTTGAACCCTCCAGAAAGAATTTAAAATGTGTATTTATTGCACATTACAGTTACAAAGTTTGAAGTAAATTTTTAATATTCTTTAAATAAATATTGTACACTCATTGAGGCTACTTTATTTGGTTATATTAGTATTATGATGGGTAGCACAATCGCCTCACAGCAAGAAGGTCGCTGGTTCAAGCCCCGGCTGGGTCAGTTGGCGTTTCTGTGTGGAGTTTGCATGCTCTCCCCGTGTTTGCGTGGGTTTCCTCCGGGTGCTCCGGTTTCCCCCACAAGTCCAAAGACATGCAGTATAGGTGAATTGGGTAAGCTAAATTGTCCGTATTGTATGAGTGCGAATGGGTGTGTATGGATGTTTGCCAGTGATGGGTTGCAGCTGGAAGGGCATCAGCTGCATAAAACATATGCTGGATAAGTTGGCGGTTCATTCCGCTGTGGCGACCTTAGATTAATAAAGGGACTAAGCCGAAAAGAAAATGAATGAATATTATTATGATGATGATGATGATGATTATTATTATTATTATTATTATTATTATCATCATCATCATCATTATTTTTATCATCATTGTTATTATTATTGGTTGACTGGTTGGTTGGTTGGTTGGTTGGTTGGTTGGTTGGTTGTTTGGTTAGTTGGTTGACTGGTTGATTGATTGATTGACCGGTTGACTGACGATTTTTTTGGTTGGTTGGTTAATTGACTGATGGTTGGTAGATTGGTTGTTAAGTTGGTACATTGGTTGGTTGATTAATTGACTAGTTGACTGATTGGTTGGTTGATTGGTAGTTTAGTTGGTTGGTTGACTGATTGATTGGTTGACTGGCTGGCTGGTTAGTTGGTTAGTTGGTTGGTTGGTGGGTGGGTGGGTGGGTGGGTTGGTTGGTTGGTTGGTTGGTTGATTGATTGGTGGATGGGTTGATTGACTGGTTGACTGACTGATTGATTGGTTGGTTGGTTGGTTGGGTGGGTGGTTAATTTACTGGTTGACTGACTGATTGCTTGGTTGATTGGTTGTTAAGTTGATTGATTAATTGACTGGTTGTCTGACTGGTCAATTGGTTGATTGGTTGGTTGACTCGTTGATTGATTGGTTGACTGGTTGACTGACTGATTGGTTGGTTAGTTGATTAATTCACTGATTGGTTGGTTGGCTGGTTGGTTGAATGATAGATTAATTGACTGGTTAACTGACTGGTTGGTTGTTTGGTTGGTTGGTTGGTTGGTTGGTTGGTTAACTGACTGACGTTTGACCGACTGATTGCAGCACAATCGTTCATTCATTCATTTTCTTTTCGACTTAGTCCCTTTATTAATCTGGGGTCGCCACAGCGGAATGAACTGCCAACTTATCCAGCATTTGTTTTATGCAGCAGATGCCCTTCCAGCTGCAACCCATCACTGGCAAACATCCATACACATTCATTCATTCATTCATTTTCATTTCGGCTTAGTCCCTTTATTAATCTGGGGTCGCCACAGCAGAATGAACCGCCAACTTATCCAGCATATGTTTTACGCAGCGGATGGCCTTCCAGCTGCAACCCATCTCTGGGAAACATCCATACACACCCATTCACACTCATACACTACAGACAATTTAGCCTACCCAATTCACCTGTACCGCATGTCTTTGAAATTGTGGGGGAAACCAGAGCGCCCGGAGGAAACCCACGCCAACAAGGGGAGAACATGCAAATTCCACACAGAAATGCCAACTGACCCAACCGAGGCTCGAACCAGCGATGCAGCACAATCATTCCAGATCATTCGGAATCAAGGAAAAATTACTTATTATTAATTTTGAAGACAGTTTATTCATTAACTTTCCTTCGGTTTAGTCCCTTATTAATCAGGGGTCGCCACAGCTGAATGAACCAGCGACCTTCTTGCTGTAAGGCACCAGTGCTAACCACTGAGCCACTGTGCTTCCTGAAGACAGTAGTTTTGTTTAATACTTTTCTAGAAACTTTCATATGCACTGTAAAAAAATACATTTAGTCTTAAAGTAAACTTTACAAGTTACAAGTAAACTTAAACATTAAATCAAATCTTGTACAACTCACAAAACTATGTTACAAATGAAGAACAAATTACAAATTTAAAAATTGTTCTAAAAGTTAATGTTACTGTGATGTATTGATTATATTTTTCTTTACAGTGTATTATTTGGTGAATAGAAAATAAAATCTGTATTTATTTGAACAACATTTTCCTAGTAAACTAATTAAACTAAATCCTATACATTTCTAGGAAGTAATGTTCATGTATGTATACAGTATATACTGCTTGCATGTAATTGTCATTCCCTATATTTACAGCCTGTAGGAAGCAATAAATGTACAGTGGCATGTGCATGTTTGCATGGATTTGAATATGTGTATGCATTTGTCTATTTCAGGAGACATTAAGGCCACCAAACTCCTCCATGTGTTTACTTCTTATATGTTTACAAGTGTTTGGTGGAAATTACACAATGCCAGTCTTCCTTGTATAAGTTGGCAGTTAGAGTTTCCTTATGACAGGCCATGGCTTCGCTGTTATGTAATAAAACATTCCCACATTTATCTCATCCAGACCACGAGTGTTATGAGTCTGAGAGGAATTATATCGCAACGTATATATGACAGGTGACTGACAGAAACATCCAAACAGAAAGTAAACATACACAGAATAATGTTAGACATACATCTATCCATTCATTAAGTCTTATATCTTAGTCATAGTTTTAGTCATTCATATCTTACATAATTATTTATACATCTATATCATTAATCTTTACAATTATGAATAAATATAATCTGACAATTACTATTTTATGGGCAATAACTGTAAATGATCATTATACTATCATCAAAATAAAATAAAATAAATAAATGAATAAAAAATAACAATGACTAAATAGGCATAACAACATATTGTTCAATGTGAAAAATAAATATTTTATTTGAAATACTTTTTTAATATTATTTTATAAGTAGTATTTTATTTATTAAGAAATTTAGAGTAATTCTACATTCTTGTTAAATAGTCAACGTTGGTCAATATAATAATAATAATAATAATAATAATAATAATAATAATAATAATAATA
>CAIGQW010005871.1:2019492-2042127 GCA_903798125.1 Danio choprae
TGTTGTTTACATGCACAAGTTTAACATGTTTGGAAAGAGGTAAGTAAGCAATGTATGTGGTCTGAATGACAAGATGAATTTCTACAATTGTGTCTATCCATTTTAAATCACCTTGTGAGCGATCAACCTAAATGTGCAGTTTCTATTCGGTCTGTTCCTGATTTGAGAACTAAAAGCACAAGAAGTAACTAAGTGTAAACACCCAATTAGGCATTTGTTAAATAATTTAAGCCAGCACTAGGTTTAATGTGTTTGTGTGTAAGCTGCTCTGCTATTTTTGTGCTAATGAGTCAAACAGTGGGAATCCAACATTTTCAAAACTGTACCACATCATCTTCAAACAAATTTCTAAATAGATCAAGAAATGTCTACGGGGACTTTTAAAACTTGTGTTTACCCCAATAGCGAAATAAAAGTAATTGCAGTTTGTGGTGCAAAAATCCCTTTTTGAAGTTTTATTATTAAGCCTTACAAAAGTACATTGGGTGGTCAATTCCTCTAAACCCGCAGGGGTATTGCAAAAGCAAAACGCTGCAGAGGGACCACTTAATCCAGAGTTAAAACTCCAGAGAACACATTATGCAGTGGCATGGCTCTATTTTTCTACTAAAGTAGGACATGAAAGGTTTCACCCCATCCACTCCTGTTGGGTTTGCTCAACAAGTGCTTATTCTGGTGAGCTGCACTTCTCATTTGCTCAACTGTATCTCTACTGAGTGACATATATAGGATATACACAGTAAAACAGCACAAAAATAAGCTCTGATTTCCTCAGTGAGGCACTTCTTACAGAGGATCATCATTCTTAGCCTCCAGTTAACAAATATAAACATGAGTATCTGAAACCTCCCACTATCAGATCTATATCGAGCTGTTACATAAGCCATTCTAGGGATATCTCAGAAGAGATCTTTTAAGAGACTTCCTCCATGTCATGTGAATTGCCAGACACTGTTCTTGGCTCATCTGATAGCCAGACACAACTGCACCTCATGCCAAGTAACTGTCAATCAATGCAGCTGGTATTTTACACCAAATAGCAACTTTGAAAAAACTATTTCTCCAAGAACAAATGAACCATGAAGGATAAAGTCCTTAAAATTGATCTCAACCCTTCACTAGATTCAAACAAGGCAACTTCTCCGCCATTGTTTCCTAATTTCTTCTAACCTCTCAGGAATTCCTCCACCAGGAAATGTACTTTACAACAGAGGGCAAAGAGCCCAGGCTTCCACGTCATGGTCCCCCTCCTGGCAATACCTCCAGGCTGGTTCCACCGGGGAGCCATATTGTCTAGAAGCAACCCCCTTCATCTAATTCTCACAAACACAAAATGCCCTCTGTTCAGCATGGCACCAGTCCTCTGGGCCCTCCAGGCCACGAAACACCACCCCCCGCATCCATTGTCTTCTACTCTGTACTGTTGTTATCGAGTAACTTCACTTTTGCACAGGCTTCCGCATCTAAAACGTTGCCTTTCTTCATCCAGACACTGAGGAATTCTGGTTAAGGCAAATGGGCATTACTGCGAAAGATGACCATTTGAAAGCGATCAGTTACAAACCTGCAGTGGCACCCATGGAGACTTTGATCCTTGAGAGCATGTATGTGATATTTCCCAGTGACTTGGATTGATAAAGTTCCCTCCTTGACCTCTTCATCACACTTGGGGGTACAACGGCAAGCTTTCAACATCAAAAGAAGCACTTTTCACCTCTGTTAGAATGAAGAAATCTTTTTAGCACTGGCTATAAAACTAATTATGAGGTTAAAAATGCAAACCAATGGGGAATTATCTGGTAACCGCAGTTGCAATTGTGGTAAAAATGGTGGAAAGAGTACTGAAAAATCATACTCAAGTAGAAGTACCATTACTTTCCAAACAAATGTAGAGAATGCACAATAAAAATATCTGTTATAATACTACTCAAAGTAAAAAGTAGCACTTCTAAAAATACTAAAGAGACGTGAGCAGTGAATATTATGCTGGAAAAATGATTCAGCCTTATACCCTACAAATTAATGTAGCTTGCATAAGCAATTTGTGCATGTTTTTGAAAACGTAACATTCTGTAGTGTGTATAGCTATTGTTTAAGACCATTTCTCAATTTCAGTCATCATACAGTTGACATTCTTCATTTTTTCATCAGTGACATGCAGTCTAAAAACTCTTTCGGTCATTGTATGTAATGATTCAGCATCTTGTTGGACTGTTAACGATTCCTCACTGTGCATGTTTACTACATTTATAAAGTGTCCATGTCTTGAGTTGGTCTGTCTGATGCAATTTTTCTACGTGCAGTTTGACTTGACTGGAATCACAGGGTTAAATATTCTACTTAGCCAATCCTTGTTGACCAGGAAAAATATGCATATAAATTAGTCACTGCAGTTTGAAGGAAAACAGTGCATTAAAATGATTTTTTTTTTTAACTTTTTTAAACTACATAGTAAAGTACAATTCCTAACAAAAACTATTCAGTTACAGTAATTTGAGTGTTTGTAATTCATTACTTTACACTACTGGTAAAAAAAAAAAGCCTCAGGACATACATTACATACATTTTGAGTGATCTGATGGGAAAGGTCACTGCTACAACTAATGGTGCATTGAACTCTTCAAAAGACCGCAAACCTTTTAAACATCAAAAACTCTTTCTTTGCTCTCTTCAATTTTTAATCTATATTTAGCTCCAAACTTTAGACATGGATAGGTAATTAACCACTAATTCTCAATTTTTTTGCTTGTGTGTCTGGAAAAAATGCCATTACACAAACAATAAATAATCTTTTCCTTCCAAAAAAGGCTCACAGTTTTCATTTCTCCAGTAGAGGCAGAAATTATATTAGTTGGTACAGTCCCACAGCGTGCCAGTCTGAGGTTTTCACTTTCACTCCACCTGCTCTGCCTCAGTTTTTGGCTCACACTCAAAAGCATTTACCTACTCTGCTCACCGAGCCTTGGCAAATCACATACAGATGCATCTCTGCTAGAGACCTCCAGTATGGAGATTATGATCATGCATCAGATTCAGTGCTGATATCTTAGTCATTTCTCCTTGATGACAAAAAGAACAAATGAAGATTTCTGCTCATGTCTAAGGGTGTTTTCACACCTTAAGATTGTTCAGAAACAGGCATTAAAATGGTTACAATAAAGTTGCAATGTTTTCTTGGTTTGATTCACTTTTATGCAATGCTTTCAGACAATGCCTTCAAGCAATATTTCTAAATGGACCAAAGATTGCCAATTGCAAGTCATCTATCAAGAGCACCTATTCCAGTATCAAGGCCAAAGAGCAAAACCCAAGGTTCTGTCTGCATTTTATTCTTTTTTATGTGTTTTTAGACAATTGTTCTAAAATTGTTCTAGAAAGCTCTAAATGTGTCCAATATTGCTGACTTCTAGGGAATTGCTTGCTGTTATCCTGTTTTTCATTCATCAGGTGAGTCGCTGGTTCAGTTTTACCCTGTGATCTGTAAGCTTATAACTTCTTTATTTTGTTTACTTCATTTTGAGGTATTTTTATGTCCTGAATATATCATTTGAATGCAAACTACAGATGTTTCTGTCTGCTTCTGTCTGAAATCACCATGTAATTTTTTTCCATAAATTATTCATTATGTGCCCAGGGAGAGAATGAATTGACAGTGGATTCACTGTGGCTGGTAGCAAAAAGTTGTTGGCCACAGCAAGGGGGAGCGGGTCTTGCAAAGGGTCACTTTGCTCCAAGTTCATTTTGTTAGTCATTAGGAAAACAAACACTGCTATTTTTTTTATATAATTTATGTAATAACTCATCATACATTGTTATTAAACCTGGTTTGTTGATCCGTTGGGTCAGATTGCTTTCTCACCACAAGTAAACCGCAGAGTTTGTTTTCAATTAGACTGAAACCACCTCGTTCAGGCGATCTTGACCTGGTTGTTTTGGTGCTGGTTTTTGGTGCCTAAGCAATCCTATTATAACTAAGAAAATGTATCAAGTTTCAAAACATCAGGTCATGTGTAAAAGCACCCATATGTTTATCATTACAAAAATTCCCCTTAATTTTTAGCTTCATAACGTTTTTAGTTCATAAAGTTTCAGACTGTGCATTTTTGCAGAGCCATTCATTCATTTTCCTTCAGCTTAGTCTCTATTTCAGAGGTCGCCACAGCGGAATGAACTGCTATCTATTCCAGCATATGTTTTACGCAGCGGATAACATATGCTTCCATCCGCAACCCGGTACTGGGAAACACCCATACACTCTCACATTTACACACACACAAACACACTCATACACTACAGCCAATTTAGTTCATCCAATTCACCTATACTGCATGTCTTTGGACTGTGGGGAAACCGGAGCACCCTGAGAAAACATGCAAACTCCACACAGAGATGCCTGCTGGCCTAGCCGGGGCTTGAACCAGCGACCTTCTTTCTGTGAGGTGACAGTGCTAACCACTGAGCCACCATGTCGCACACGTTAGGCAACATCTCACTCAAAAATATGAAAATATAAATTAAGCCAAACTATCACATCATAGAATACTCTGTCATTCAGACAGTGATATGAGAAGATTACAGGGATCAAGTGTCCAAGTGCCCAGCCAGGACTCGAACCAGCGACCTTCTTGCTGTAAGGTGACAGTGCTAACCACTGGCTCACCGTGTCGCCTTTGCAGAGCCACACTCAGTCTAATCTCAAACATATTATATTCCTAAATGTCCAATTTATCTAAACTACAGTTTCAACAGTAGTCTACAAGAAAAAAAGTACATATAATAAACAATGGACAACTAAAGTTATAAAACCTCAATAAACCATAAACATTTTCTCTATGAATCCAAACATTGACTGTGGGCTTATGCTCAACATTAACTAATAAGAGGTACTCTGGTGTCGAAACAAACAACAACAAAACAAAAAAAAACAAGCAGCACACATTAAATTGACACAAATTGCTCTGCGTTTTCTTTTACTTAGATAGAGCTGCAAACTAAAGTGATCAGCAGGACTGACAGGCATGGCAAAGTATGGGTTTTGAGGTTCACCACAAGACCTCTGCTGCTTCTTGCTCACTCCCAGCTCACTAAACAGACAGCATCTTCAGTACAGTCCATACGATTATTAAAATATTTTAACAAAACAATTGCTGCATGTTCAAACTACTTATTTAAAAAGAGCTGAAACAACACAAGTTTCTTTGGGAAACTTAATTGTATCATGTTCAATCCACTTAAATTTGTTACGTTAACTTAATGGGTTTGTGTTGGGACAACATGAATGAATTGTGTGGAACCCTGCATTTTTTACAGTGCAAAGCTTTTTTGCCTATCAACAAAACAAATTACAATATTGTTAATGTTAAAAGTTGATGTAAGACAACTTTAACAGACTGGACCCCAACACCACCTATAAAAACATAGTTGAAACTGGACGTTTGCTTCAACTATAATAAAATATCAAGTGAAGCATAACTTTATAATCCTCAATTCGTTCACAGTTCGCGCGCAGATTCTGGTCTCGTGAACGCGCCCATGATCCCAAAGAAGATGTGCGCGCTTGAGGTAGGTTTTATCTCAATATAACGTGTGTTCACCTTGTAGCCAGCGAATGTATGCGATAAAGCCCAGCGTACATATAAAATACTAAACGGGCGACGGAGAAATCACACTTACCGAAAGAAATTCCAGCGTGCCAACATAATCCCGTTCCGTCTTCAGAAGTTCGTTCAAAACACAAACTCTCAAACGAAGCTGCTTCTCTAAATCTTTCCCACTCTCGGCTCTGTGTTCGGCTTTGCTCTCCTCAGTCATGTCGATTGTCTTCCTAAAAGTCTTTAAAGTTGCCGCAGGAGAAGTTTAAACGACCTGACGCCGGCTGGAGGTTTGAATCATGATAAAAAACGTAAACAAAAAAAAAGCAGCGGACAAATTCACCAGAACAAATCTACTTCTCAACTGCATTCAGAAGTTCAGCACTAGTCTACTCTACACGCCTGAGAACAGTGTAGTAATGGCTTTTGGACATCAATCAAAAACTTTGCTCCATGTGACTCCCAAGACCTTCATCCTAAATCCAGCCTCCCTCCAGCATGAAAAGGACAGGAAATAAATGACTGGGAATTCGTGCCAGCACAGTGGGGAAATGTTGATGACATTGGGGGTAATTACCGATGCAAGACTTTCCCAGACTCCAATATTAGCTACATTGCTTTGAAAAGCTGAATGGAACCAAAAAGGAGAGTTATGTTAGTTATGTAACAACATGCAGTGATGTAATAAAATCGGGAAAACGGTTTATGCTTCTCCGATTATTAAAGCTTTGGGAGGAAAGAAAAAGTTATATCCTTGAATTAGCTTTAAACCTATTTATGAGTTATTTCAGCTTTGCTTTAGTTCATTTTTTTGCAGGTCAAAAATAAGCTTCTACTTTTGTTCAGTTCTTTTTGCCTTAATATAAGCTATCAAATTGCCTTACAGCATGCATCAATGCATCTGTCTCTGGATTTCACAAAAATAATTAAAGCATTACAAAGAGTGGAGAATGAGGGGTAGAAATCTCCAGACTTCATGAGCTTCATGATCATCAATGTTCCCATAAAATGAAAACCTGTAGGATTAAAACAATTAATCTCTTGATTTCTGTTTTTTAGTGCGCCCAGTGAGTTTTTAATGCAATAACACCCATACATAATAATAATAATGAAAAAAAGGTTTTTAGCTTTTGTGGATGACACTTATATGCTTAAAACATGAGTTTAGCAGGATTTAAATCAGAAAAAGGGATGTATTTATGCATGCATTTATTTATGCATGTGTATTGATAAAGCATTTGGAAAAATATTTTATATACATTTTTTACTTATTTATTATAACTTGTGTGTGCATATATATATATATATATATATATATATATATATACAAGACAATGACTCATACATTATCACATTTTACAGAACAGAGGACAGTTTATATATCCCCAAAAATATTTTAAAAAAATGTCAGGCATGTTTAGGTAAATTAACATTTATAATTGTTTTATGTCTAATTAACAAATCATTCATTCATTCATTTTCATTTCGGCTTAGTCCCTTTATTAATCTGGGGTCGCCACAGCGGAATGAACCGCCAACTTATCCAGCATATGTTTTATGCAGCGGATGCCCTTCCAGCCGCAACCCATCACTGGGAAACATCCACACACACCCATTCACACACATACACTATGGACAATTTACCTTACCCAATTCACCTGTACCACATGTCTTTGAACTGTGGGGGAAACCGGAGCACCCGGAGGAAACCCACGCAAACACGGGGAGAACATGCAAACTCCACACAGAAATGCCAACTGACCCAGCCGAGGCTCGAACCAGCGACCTTCTTGCTGTGAGGCGAACGTGCTACCCACTGCGCCACCGCGAGGCCTCTAATCAACAAATAAAATAGAAATTAAATTAAAGAATTATAGGTCTGATTACCTCATGTTACAGTATACTGTACATTTCTATACAGTACACGTCACCAAGTATGCAGCACATTTTGCATAAATATCTATCACGCTGAACATTATTGCATTCCATTATTGCACAATTGCATATAATCAAAATTGCATGCAACATATTTATTTTTTAAAACTGCATTATTTCTTTATTATTAACTTTCATGCTGCTCATACAGTATATAGCAGTGAGGATTTCCTAATCTGCAGTTCTTCAGCATGACATCTGAGCTCTCTGAAATGTGTCCTGTGTTCTTGTATTCTCCGCAACAGCCTGCTGCTTTACTTCCCTCTGCGGGCCGAGTGTTTGCCCTGTACAGAGTCTGCCAAATTGAAATAGCTCAATAAAATTTGATCAGCCGAGCCAAATATTTAATATGGCACAGTTATTGACTCGCTGAGCACTAGTATCCTCTGGAGGAGCTGCTGGAGTGGTCAGATCAGAGGCCATCATCTAGTCTGGGTTAAAATGTTATGACGTGATCTGAGACATGTTTGGTTTATGAAGACATTGGATACAGCACCAGCAGCAGATCTGTGGGAGGGAGAGCCTGTGTGAAGCTTCTACTGCTGTCAGACACTGCCCTCTAGTGTTAAAAAGTGCCGTCTGTAAAATATGGATTTGTGGATGAGAATATACTGTATATACACTGTAGAAATTGCATGGTTCCACACAATTTATACATGTTGTCCCAACACAAATCCATTAAGTTAACAAAAAAATTGAAGTGGATTGAACATAAAATAATTAAGTTTTCCAAAAAAATCTCCAGAGTTGTGTTGTTTCAGCTCATTTTAAATAAGTAGTTTGAACAAGCAGCAAAGATCAAAGATTTTTTGCAGTTGCACTTAACTTTAAGGTACAATTCCTGCTTTTAACAAATTATTAACTTCACTGTGAAAAATATTTGTTATTTAACTTATATTCTGATTCACAAGTGTTTTCCGTTTATTTACGGTTGCATTATGGGACCTTGATCTCTGTTTTGTGGACTTTTGATGTTGAAAATTCTAAATATACAACACCGACCTAGACAATATATCTTTTTAAACTATTAAAATGTTAATAAAAGTCCCTTTTTTGAGCTTTTTTAGGGTTAAAAGTTGTTGGAAGAAAGATAAAGGTCCCATAATGCAATTCAAAAGCATAAATAAATGAGGAAAAATAAAAACATGAATCGGGCCTCACGGTGGCGCAGTGAGTAGCACGTTCGCCTCACAGCAAGAAGGTCGCTGGTTCGAGCCTCGGCTGGGTCAGTTGGCGTTTCTGTGTGGAGTTTCCATGTTCTCCCCGTGTTGGCATGGGTTTCCTCCGGATGCTCCAGTTTCCCCCACAAGTCCAAAGACATGCGGTATAGGTGAATTGGGTAAGCTAAATTGTCCGTAGTGTATGTGTGTGAATGAGAGTGTGTGGATGTTTCCCAGTGATGGGTTGCAGCTGGAAGGGCATCCGCTGCGTAAAACATATGCTGGATAAGTTGGCGGTTCATTCCGCTGTGGCGACCCCAGATTAATAAAGGGACTAAGCCGAAATGAAAATGAATGAATGAATGAAAAACATGAATCACAAAATACGGAAAACTGCTAATTTACTGCTAATTGTTTACAGTGACTTTTGCCTCAAACTCCTGATTTGCTATTAATATTTATATGCACAGGGATGGGATATTTCAAATACAAAATTGAATTTTGTAATTTGTATTTGATAGGGTTTATGAAAATGGGTTAATATTTTGTATCAAAATACCTTAGTGTCTTGTATTTTTGTATTTTTAAAATACTGTAAAATACGTTGTAAGAAGTCTACATGATGACTTCATAAAAATGTGGCCTGATTGGTGCTTTCTCAGTTATTTCCCTATAAGATAAGACCAGAAAATTGATTATTATTGAAAGGTGGGCAATGATTGGAGTGTGGATGGAAATTATGCAACACACATAAAGAAATAACAGACAAATTGCATGGGTATATTTGAGAGCAAGTCAACAATCATTGAAAATAATATACTGCACAATGCTAAAACCAGTAATCTTTAATGGCAGTATAGTGTACAATGCTTTAGCATCTTTGTTTAAGAAATTAGATGGAATAAAATATCAGTTCAAAAACAAGAAAATAGTGCCTACAGCCCATAATCATTATCAGTCTCAGTGCTGCAAGTGAAAATGCAGAGGAAGTTTAGAGATTAAAAAAACACCTAAAAATTATGTACTGGTGTTCACTAAGGGGTTAAACTGAGACTCTTCCAGTTAAAGTGTCATAATGTCTCATTAACTGAAAAACCCTTGGAAGAATGAGTAAACTGCACAAATAATAGTAGTTTTAGATGGATTGCTGATGTAGATGCCAAGAAAATAATACAAACAACATAAAAATAAGTCCTAAAATAAGTGGCGATACCTACAATACTTCTTTGGCTGTTTCAAATGCTAGTAGCTCATCTGCAGGTGCACTGTAGTTAAAGAGGAAGAGGAAAAATGTCTGTCTATGAAGAGTTTATTTGCAAAAACTGATAACTCCATTTTAGAGATATTAGGCCCTATCATACACCCGGCGCAATAAGGCGCAAGACGCGTTTACCCCGAGTTTACAAGTTTGCTAAGAAAATATATCTCATTTTCATTCATTTATTTTCTTTTCGGCTTAGTCCCTTTATTAATCTGGGGTCGCCACAGCGGAATGACCCGCCAACTTATCCAGCATATGTTTTACGCAGCGGATGCCCTTCCAGCTGCAACCCATCACTGGGAAACATCCATACACACTCATTCACACACATACACTACGGTCAAGTTAGCTTACCCAATTCACCTGTACCGCATGTCTTTGGAATTGTGGGGGAAATTGAAGCACCCGGAGGAAACCCACGCCAACACGGGGAGAACATGCAAACTCCACACAGAAATGACAACTGACCCAGCCAGGGGTCGAACCAGCGGCCTTCTTGCTGTGAGGCAATTGTGCTACCCACTGCGCCACCATGCTGCCCATCTTATTTTCACTCATGGTAAAATTCTAAGTAAAATAATTGGGAAAAGTAATAATAATTTTCAAAAAATATAAATCATGTCTAAATTATATATAGACAAATGTAAAATAGAATGACACTGATACAAACATATTTATGTTAAAATGTTTATAAGTAAATTAAATATTTATATATATAGTGTGTATATAAGTGTGTAGGGCGGAGGGGATAGAGTTTAAAATATTTTTTAAAGCATTAGATATCTTATATCATAGATAGATATTTATATTGACTGATATTTTGTATCAATTAAAAACATTTTATTTTCAAAACATCAAAACAAGCTTATCATCATTCCGCATACATAATACTTCATTACTACATTTTTATTTCTTTTTGTAATACCAGATAGAATTGCTTTTCAAACTGTATATTGAGGCCCAAAAATACAAAACTGAAAGAACTTTTCATCCATAGACAAAATACAATTACTTAATAAATCAAAAAAGATTACCCAACCCCAAACACTCCACGAGAGAGAGCGAAGAGAAAATTATTTTCAGCTCGTTGAAATAAATATGTATGACCAAAAACCAAATAAAATTATTCCACTGATTGAAATATATTAAAATCTATTGTTACTCCATGATATTAATTAGTGCTGGGCAAAGATTAAACACATCCAAAATTAAAGTTTGTTTTGACATAAGATTTTTGTGTGTATTAAATATTATTTACACACACATAAATAAAAACATATATATTTTTTCATATATATATGCATTTTTTGCATATATATTTGCATTTATATATAATCGGTTTCATATACATATATATTTATATCTAAATAAAAAAAACATTTTCTCAAATATATGCATGTGTGTGTGTATTTTATATACATAATAAATATACACAGTACGCACACATACTGTCATAACCAACTTGGATGCAATTTATCATGATTAATCTTTGCTTAGCACTAATATTAATCTAAACATTTTTTAAAAAGTGCTCGATCACCTATCCATTACACATACAAATATTTAAATGGACTTCTGTAATTATTTGTTGCAAATACTACAATGCTATAGTCGTAATGAGTTCTGACCAGTAGATGGCAGCTTTACCACTTCTGTGAGTTAAATAGAGGAAAGGGACTGACAAAACATAAAACAAAATACAAATTTAAACAGTCACAGTTGCCATTGTTTTACAAAGTATTTATTTTTTTGAAGTACAAATAAAAAAAAAAAATTTTACATCTCAATTTTATGGCATGTGAATTCCTGAACATGAATAATGAGCTATACTCTTAGCCTCAAATACTGCTCGTAGGTAAAAACTAATTGCATATATACTTCATGTGCAGTCTCTCAGTTCTATAATGACCAATGCATGAGTGTCTGTTAATTTCAGAGACCACAGGGCGTACCATTTGTGATTTTAGCCAGAGGTGTGCAGTCCTGCTCAACATACTTGTCTAAAAATTTCTAATGAATTAAAGACTTGATTAGCTGGTTAAGGTTTTTTTTAACCATTCATGAACCATTCATTCATTCATTTTCTTTTCGGCTTAGTCCCTTTATTAATCTGGGGTCGCCACAGTGTAATGAACCGCCAACTTATCCAGCATATGTTTTACGCAGCGAATGCCCTTCCAGCTGCAAACCATCACTGGGGAACATCCAGACACATTCATTCACACACATACACTATGGACAATTTAGCTTACCCAATTCACCAATAGCGAATGTCTTTGGATTTGTGGGGTAAACCGGAGCCCCCGGAGGAAACGGCAACATGGGGAGTACATGAAAACTCCACACAGAAATGCCAACTGACCCAGCCGGGGCTCGAACCAGCGACCTTCTTGCTGTGAGGTGATCAAGCAACCCACTGCGCCACCGTGCATAGTATGGTGTAGGGCCAATACAGCATCAATTCGTGTTAGGAATGACAGATGTAAGCCCCGCACGATGGCCAGAGGAATTTTGAGCCATTGTTCTTGCAAAATAGTGGCCAGGTCACTACGTGATGCAGAGGAAAATGTTTCACTTCACTTCACTTCACTTCAAACACTTCACCTTTTCCACATTTTTTTATGTTACAGCCTTATTCCAAAATGTATTAAATTCATTTATTTCCTCAAAATTCTACACACAATACCCCATAATGACAATGTGAAAAAAATGTTTTTGAAATTGTTGCAAATTTATTAAAAATAAAAACCTGAAAAATCACATGTACATAAGTATTCACAGCCTTTGCCGTGAAGCTCTAAACTGAACTCAGGTACATTCTGTTTCCACTGATCATTCTTTGTTTCAGCAGCTTCAGCAGCTTTGTTTCTCCTTAATTGGAGTTCACCTGTGGTAAATTCAGTTGATTGGACATGATTTGGAAAGGCATACACCTGTCTATATAAGCTCCCAGGGTTGACAGTGCATGTCAAAGCACAAACCAAGAAGACAAACGAATTTGTCTGTAGACCTCTGAGACAGGACTGTCTCGAGGCACAAGACTGGGGAAGGTTACAAAAAAATTTCTGCTGCTCTGAAAGTTCCAATGAGCACAGCAGCCTCTATCATCCGTAAGTGGAAGATGTTTGGAACCACCAGGACTCTTCCTAGAGCTGGCCGACCATCTAAACTGAGTGATTGGGGGAGAAGGGCCTTAGTCAGGGAGGTGATCAATAACCGATGGTCACTCTGTCTGAGCTCCAGCATTCTTCTGTGGAGAGAGGAAAACCTTACAGAAGGACAACCATCTGTGCAGCAATCCACCAATCAGGCCTGTATGGTAGAGTGGCCAGACAGAAGCCACTCCTTAGTAAAGGGCACATAGGAGCCCGCCTGAAATTTGCCAAAAGGTATCTGAAGGACTTTCAGACCATAGGAAACTAAATTCTCTGGTCTTATGAGACTAAAATTGAACTCTTTGGCGTGAATGCCAGGCGTTACGTTTCCTCACCTCACCAGGCTAATACCATCCCTACAGTGAAGCATGGTGGTGGCAGCATCATGCGGTGGGGATGTTTTTCAGCAGCAGGAACTGGAAGACTAGTCAGGATAGAGGGAAAGATGAATGCAGCAATCTACAGAGACATCCTGAATGAAAACCTGCTTCAGAGTGCTCTTGACCTCAGACTGGGGCGACGGTTCATCTTCCAGCAGGACAATGACCCAAAGCACACCACCAAAATATCAATGGAGTGGCTTCACAACAACTCGGTGAATGTCCTTGAGCCCAGACCTAAATTCTATTGAACATCTCTGGAGAGATCTGAAAATGGCTGTACACCGTCGTTTCCCATCCAACCTGATAGAGCTTGAGAGGTACTGCAAAGAGAAATGGGCAACAATTCCCAAAGACAGGTGTGCCAAGCTTGTGGCATCATATTCAAAAAGACTTGAGGCTGTAATTGCTGCCAAAGGTGCATCAACAAAGTATTTAGCAAAGGCTGTGAATACTTATGTACATGTGATTTTTCAGGTTTTTTATTTTCAATAAATTTGCAACAATTTCAAAAAATCTTTTTTCACATTATCATTATGCGGTATTGTGTGTAGAATTTTGAGGAAATAAACAAATTTAATACTTTTCGGATGCACTGTAAATCTGGTGACTGTGCAGGTCATGGGAAATGTTCAACTTTCATGTTCATTAAACCACTCTGTCACAAGTCTTGCTGTGTGTATTGGTGCATTATCATCCTGATACACAGCACCGCCTTCAGGATACAATGTTTGAACCATTGGGTTCACATGGTCCTCCAGAATGGTTCATTAGTGCTTGGCAGTGACGTGCCCATCTAGCACAAGTATTGGGCCTAGGGAATGCCATGATATTGCAGCCCAAGCCATCACTAATCCTCCATGCTTCACTCTGAGCATGCAACAATCTGGGTGGTACGCTTCTTTGGGGCTTCTCCACACTGTAACTCTCCTGGATGCCGGAAAGACAGTGAAGGTGGACTCATAAGCTTGAGTTGAGGTGTACATTTAATGCTCCACTGAGTTGGGCAGCTGTGGTTTTATGTTTTTTGGATACAATCCAGGTTAGCACCATAACATCCCTTTCAGACAGTTTCTTCTTGCGTCCACAGTTACTCCTGTTGGATGTGGTTCGTCCTTTATGGTGGTATGCTGACGTTACCCGGGATACTGTGGCTCTTGATACATCACAAAGACTTGCTGTTTTGACAATTTGACATTAACAATTTGTCCTCTTTTGAACTCTGATATGTCCCCCTTAATGTTGTGTGTATTGCAATATTTTAAGCAATACCGTGCTATTACTCTGCAAATTAAACTTTCACACTGTGCTCTTACTGGTGGTACGTGCAATCAATAAAGATTGGCCACCAGTCAAATTTAGCCAAGAAACCCTCAACACTAAATTGGCCAGTGTTTCAGTTTCATTGTCCAACTCCTGTACGTATAAATAACCACTGAAATTGTCAATCAAGTCACTGTTGCACTGCAGAATTTCAACAGTAAATGTTGCTGAAGCAAAGATCAAGGACTCATAATGCAATTCAAATGTGAAAATACACACACAGACACACACACACACACACAAATACTTGTGAATCATGAGTTGCGGGCAACCCTCTTTCCGTCTTTTTTTATTTATTTGTTCGCTTAGAATCACAGAGGTTGAATTTCCCTTTGAAACAATGCCCTTATTTTACATCTCATAACCCCACCTCAAACATCTGTGGTACCATTTATCTGAACCATGACTGTGAAGAAAAACATATCCAGAGCAATGACAGATAAAGTGGTATATAAATATGGGCATGTTGCTTCAAAATCATATTTCTCTGTCTCAGTTCACTTCACCCGGCACCTCTTTCCACTAAAGTTTAACACAATAAATGTCTTCAGTCACACACAAGACTGATGACACGCAGTTAACATTTGCGCAGTAAAGTTCTCTACCTGCAAATATTATACAGTATATAAATACAACACATTAAAAATAAAATATCCAATATTTCACTCAGAATCCAGTAAAGTTGTCGGAAAAAACACATGGTTACTATAGTTCCTGCAGATCATAACAAATATGCTCACACCTACATATACACACACAGACACAAACACCTTTTCACACCCTTCCACCATGAATATTTTCATACACGGTATGGATTCAAATCGAGGCCAAAAACAACAGAAAGGCAGATTTCAAACAAACACAACTGACTAATGCTTTGGAACAAATCGAAAGCAATTGCAACACCCAATCTGGTAACTAGGGAAATTTAAATGATTGTTTAAAAGTTTATTTTTTGGCCTGAGTCAACACCACCATTAAAGGAATACTCCACTTTTTCCGAAATAGACTTATTTTACAAGTCACCTAGAGTCAAACAGTTAAGTTTTATCATTTTTTAATTCATTCAGCCAATCTCTGTCTTGCGGGAGCAGTTTTAGCATAGCTTGGCATAGATCAGGGGTCACCATTCTTGGTCCTGGAGGGTCCCTGCAGAGTTTAGCTCCAACTTGCCTCAACACACCTGCCTGGGTGTTTCAAGTATACCTAGTAAGAACTTGAGTAGCTTGTTCAGGTGTGTTTGATTATGGTTGGAATTAAAATCTGCAGGACACTGGCCCTCCAGGAACAAGTTTGGTGACCACTGGCCTAGATCATTGAATTGGATTAGACTACTGGCATATTGTTTTGAGCGAAATGCTACTGGTCTAATCTGATTCAATGATTTATGCTAAGCTAAACTAAATGTGCTCCCGCCAGACTTGGAGAACTGTTTGGACAAGTAAAATGATATTATTTCCAAAAAAGCTGACTATTTCTTTTAAGTCTCTATAATAGATACGATGAATGTTTGTTCTAATCAATCAGTCAATCAATCATTCACTCAAAACTGTCACCTCACAGAACCACTTGCCCAAAAGGTATAATGTTTGGCACAGAAATGAAGAACAATCTCAGTACTTATCACTGCAAATTAGATATATCTTACTTAAAGGGTTAGTTCACCTAAAAGTGAAAAATCAGTTATTAATTGCTCCCACTTGAGACCTTCGTTCATCTTCTGAACACAAATTAAGATATTTTGAATTAAATCAAAGAGCTCCCTCATTCTCCATAGACAGCAATGATCCTGAGATGTCAAAACATTTTATGTGTGCTTACTATAGCAGTAGGATGTATTGCCATTAAGGCTGAGACATACCAAGCCGACGCCAAACATCTAGCACTGACAAAAACCATGTTGTCCACTTGCGTCCGCAACGTCTGGTCTGGTCTGGACCAACAAGCTGTGCTTGAACAAACCAAACATTCATCGGCCGACTGAAATGAGATTGTGCACCCGCATCATTTGTTTTCTCATTCCACAAAGGGAAACCGGAAAATGAGACCCGCACAGACAAAGCATAAACCCCAAGGTTTCAACCCCCTTGAAAATAGATGGTACATCTCAAGGGGTTTATCCTAATAAATAAATTCAAATTCAAACAAAGCAGGATTTAGTTCCATTATCACAGTAAATGTCACTCACCACAGAGGGATTTGTGCAAATATATCTAACAATCTAATAGCTTAATTCATTCATTCATTTTCTTTTCGGCTTAGTCCCTTTATTAATCTGGGGTCGCCACAGCGGAATGAACCGCCAACTTATCCAGCATATGTTTTACACAGCGAATGCCCTTCCAGCCGAAACCCATCACTGGGATGGATCCATACACACTTATTCACACACATACACTATGGACAATTTAGCTTACCCAATTCACCTGTACCGCATGTCTTTGGACTTGTGGGGGAAACCGGAGCACCCGGAGGAAACCCACGCGAACACGAGGAGAACATGCAGACTCCACACAGAAATGCCAACTGACCCAGCCGAGGCTCAAACCAGCAACCTTCTTGCTACCCACTGCACCACCATGTCGCCCTAATTCATATCGTTTGCAAATTTTGAGAAAAATACAGCCAGCTTCTGTGTGTTCCTTCTTGACTTCAGTTGTTTACTTGGTTACATCACTTCAGTTTTTGTTCTCGCACTCTGATCTTGATATGTAGCAGTGTTTAGATTCAGCAGCGCAACACACAGGCGTCGTATTGCTCTTAGCAAATTTGTACTCTGATCTAAAGCGGAAGACTTAAGCGAACAAAGCCATTTTTGATGAAAGATGAACAAGAGGGTTGGAACAACATTATGGTGAGTTATTAATAACAGTATTTTCATTTTTGGGCGAATTAACCCTTTATTTTCTATAGCATCACCAACAACAATGTTTCTACAAATAATGTTTGAACCATTCGCCAGTTCTTCCAATTTTTGCTAATCTCCTGGCTTATTAAAAAAGAGACCAAACTGTTCTTGTAAAGCAGTGACCTGGAGCCTATGAAAAAAATATATTCCAGAAGAAAGCATGCACATCAAATGACATATTTCTCTGTGATATGTATTTGGTAGCAGGATTAGTGAAATCCTTTAATGATTAGCTACACCACCAATGATTTTAACTTCTATCACATAATTTCTCTTTTAATCAGACCATAAGGGCAAAAGGTTTTTAAAAGCTTTTTGATATTCCTAACTATTTTCATATAACTCATTAAAGTTATTGACATGATGCAAAAACGAACTGGAGATTGCATTTCAGCAATGCTTTGGCATATGAACATCAAACTTTATGTCCGGCGTTATTAATAGCAAACAAAAAAGATTTTTCTGTTTTTCAAATATTTCGCTTAAAAGCATAGTTCACCCAAAAATGAACATTTCCTCGCCATTTACTCACACTCACAGAAGACTGCACGCAAGTGGTTTTACTTTTCATGTGAATTTCTTTCTTCTGTTAATGACAAAACAAGATAGTCTGAAGAATGTTGGATAAAAGCAGCCATTAACATCCCTAGTAGTCATTAGCAAAGAGTTTGTTTGTATACACAACTGTTTCATAGATGTGAGCAAGCAAAGGCTTTCTATGTATGTGTGATCATTTCATAGAAGCAAGATCTAATATGTGAGTAACATTATAACATCTATTAGTCATGTATCAAATTCTCTCATCTTAAACAACAAAGCACAGATATGCAGGAGCAGGAAATTTCACAGCTTTAGCCATTATAATGTATTTATTTTGAAAATAAATGCTTTTTCTCAACATAATGTTGACAGCACAAACCAGCTACAACGTTTGAGGGTCAAAGTAGCCCTTGTCCATTTCCAGCCAATTAAGATGGAAATTGGCTGAATTGGCATTATTTAAATATGTTACAGATCTATGTAGACCAGTTTCAGAAATAAAAATAAAATTATTGATAACTTTTCGACAATTCACTTTTCGACTATTCTTTTTTTAAGAACAACAATTTCAAATATGGGGACTCACAGTGGCGCAGTGGGTAGCACGTTCGCCTCACAACAAGAAGGTCGCTGGTTTGAGCCTCGGCTGGGTCAGTTGGCGTTTCTGTGTGGAGTTTGCATGTTCTCCCTGTGTTGACGTGGGTTTCCTCCGGGTGCTCCGGTTTCCCCCACAAGTCCAAAGACATGCCGTACAGGTGAATTGGGTAGACTAAATTGTCCGTAGTGTATGAGTGTGAATGGGTGTGTATGGATGTTTCCCAGAGATGGGTTGCAGCTGGAAGGGCATCCGCTGCGTAAAACATATGCTGGATGGGTTGGCGGTTCATTCCGCTGTGGCGACCCCAGATTAATAAAGGGACTAAGCCGAAATGAAAAAGAATGAATGAATGAATTTCAAATATACTATAAGTAACAAAGGCTCATTGGAAATATGTGCCCAGGGCTAGTTTTTAGAAAACGTGCCCCAGTAACATACTTGAGATTGTCAAAAATGTACACGGTGGCCTCTAGTGCATTTGTGAACACAAATACTGCAAAAAAAATATGTAGCCTGGGTACATATTTCTCGGTTCTTAAAAATGTAGCCCTGGGCACATATCTCCAATGAGCCTGGGTTGACTATGGGACTGTTAAATATATGATTCTGAGAGGTATTGCTGATAGTTTTTGCAAACCTTGAATGCATTACAGTTTCATATCACTATGCTGAATGATTAGAGTTATTTCACAACCTATTCAAATTTATTAATCAATTTAAAACTTTTCTTTTGGATGAGATGTGCAAGAAATTAGTACTACACACATAAGTACAAAAACCTGTCAAATATCTAAAACTACATCTAAACAATGTTGTTAGGTGTGGTAAATGTAGTGTAAGTTGAATAACTGACTCCATTTTGTTGAATTATTATAAAATAATCCACATCTGAGATGTGCTTCGCATCAGGTCTGCATCACCACCTCAGCTGTACTTTTTTTCTTCTAATAATAATTCAAAGGCCTTTAGTTAATTATGCCTTACTTATTATGCAATTTGATCTTAGAAACTTTGCAGAGCTTTTATTGTACATTTTCAAGCAGCCTTATTACTCATGGTGGGTAATGCATGAATACAGTAAGGTAATGAAAGGTAATATTCGAAAAAGCCTAATAGATGAATAAAATTTAACGATATCTTTATCGTTATCATAAATAAACACTGAAGTACACAGCCAGATCTCACAAGAAAACATTGCTATTTTACGTATTGTTCAAAAAGTGGCTAATTTGTACAAATTCTTATTATTTCGTTTGTATGAAAACATACTTTTTTTAAGGGAGGCATAACCCCAAACTCCCTAAACCTACCCCTCATTGGAGGATGAGCAAATCATACTAAAATGAATGTCATTTTGTGGATTTGTCGAGGACAAACTCCCCATTTGTTTTTTGAATGTGTTTTGAATGTGTGTGTGAGAAAAAGATTTTGGGTTGAGTTAAGTTCTTATGTTTTTAAGTTTACAAATTTGACACACTCTTTTGTCCTCAGACATTTTTTTAAAAATATGAACATTTATCTTTTGAACATTTATCTCTTTATTTTTTTTTTATACTGAATGCAAAAAAAATGTACTCATAAGCAAAAATGGCATAAATCTCCTTTGTAATTTCCCATTTTCCTGCCAAATTTGACTCTTCTTTCCTCTTTTAGATTTACTAAAAACAAGAAAGCGTATCAATTTTTTGATACATTACGACAACCTTTTTAAAGACACATAAACCCTTTTCAATTTTTTATTTCTTTTTCGTATGTTTTTATTATGTTCATTCATTCATTCATTTTCTTTTCGGCTTAGTCCCTTTATTATTCTGGGGTCGCCACAGCGGAATGAACCGCCAACTTATCCAGCATATGTTTTACGCAGCAGATGCCCTTCCAGCTGCAACCCTTTACTGGGAAACATCCATACACACCCATTTAACACATACACTACGGACAATTTAGCTTACCCAATTCACCTATAGCGCATGTCTTTGGACTTGTGGGGGAAACAGGAGCACCTGGAGGAAACCCTGAGAAAACCCGCCAACATGGGGAAAACATGCAAACTCCACACAGAAATGCCAACTTACCCAGCCGAGGTTTGAACCAGCGACCTTCTTGCTGTGAGACGATTGTGCTACCCACTGCGCCACCGCGTTGCCCATGTTTTTATTATGTAATAGCTTTAATTCATGTAAACCCATTCATGCAAACCACCACATGTTTTGGTTTATTTTCTTGTTATTGCTGTTTCTTTTCCCTCTGCATGCTATTTTTACACTTAAGAGATATAAAAAGTCTCATTTCTCTCTTATTGTATAAGTTTGACAAAAAAAACTAAAATTTATGTATGAGATTGTACAAATTAATACACATTAGCAACTAAATTAAAAAGTTACGAATTGCATTGAGATTGCATTGAAACATAACAGCTGAGCTACAGAATGATGTGCTCAATGATGTGATTAAAACATGTCACATAGGGAGTCCACACAACATGTAACTTTCCCATAAAGAGCCTGAAGAATTATTAGGTGCCTGAACCTGTTTTTCTTTTAAACTGCATTTTTTCTGCTTTCATCTTCTGAGGTTCAACAGCAGATAATGACAGAAGATTTGTCTCCACCGGAGCGGGAAGTTAGGTAGGAGGAGTGGGAGGGACGCTTCTAGAAAGTAAATTGTCTATCTCCTCCACAGGTAATTTTAGGCTGCTTTTGTCTTTCTGGTCCATTTTCTCCACAACCTAACTCTCTTTCTCTATCAAGTATAATGGGACACAGACCTTGAGTGAGAAATGCGCAGCTCTACAACAAAGCCCAATCTGCCATAAATCAGCAGACCAAGATGACAACTCTGTTCCTTAAGTATGATGTCATCCCATTGCGGCTGTTTGAAGATGATATCAATGTGTTTTCCTTTGCCCGTGGCTTGCACATTTTTAGAGACAGTGACCTTTTATCATTCTTAGCACCAGGGGTTCACTTGATGGTTTCGATTACATAATGATGACTTCACACAGCTGTACTGTGACTGAGATGGCAGGCAATAAATAAATAGTGAATGAATTTAAGATCTTAGACAAATGAATAAATCTGTGGAACATGTGAGCAGCAGCTTGATTGAGCTAAATCTGTTCTTTTTAATAATAATTATAATAATGGATAAAGTTTGTTCCATTACCAGTTTATATACGCACAATTATTCATGTTAAACCATATAAAATACTCTGATGAAGTCTCTTGCCCTATTTAATCAACAGCACCATTGCCTAATTAATAATATGAAACAAAAATTAAAAATAGACTGATTTGCGGGAATAATGACCTTTTTTGAGCATTTAATGATCTAAAAAAAACAGTGAAACAAGTAGAGTCTGTCTCCAAAAAAGAATGACTCTTTTGAGCCAATACGTTAAGTGAATCAAAACTATTGTAATTTGAATTTCAAACAATACAAGATCAATATAAATTATCAAGATGGAATCATCAAAATGATTTCTGTTAGTGGGTTAAAATGAGACCTGGGTAATCATATTCTTGAATGTATGACTGTGAAAGGTCTACTTTTTTAATCAAAACATATACAGTACATTAATACTAAGACTCATAATAATTGTAATTATATAATAGTAATTATTATTGAAAGACTGTCTAAACTTGAATGTTCATGTCAAAATGTAGGTACAGATACTACAAACAAACTGCAAATGTATGATATATATGATATTGATACTTTACTGTGGCAAAAAAAATTCTGTGTGTGTATGTGTGTGTGTGTGTGTGTGTGTGTGTGTGTGTGT
>CAIGQW010005871.1:2042527-2058037 GCA_903798125.1 Danio choprae
GTGTGTGTGTGTGTGTGTGTGTGTGTGTGTGTGTGTGTGTGCGCGCATGTGTGAGTGTGTGAGAGAGACCTTTGTGCACTTGCCTTGATATGTTCAGCTCTCAGAACATAGTAAACATAGTAAGTGTATGCATGCACGCACACTATAATATGTTGTTTTACTCCAACTGTCAAAAACTTTTTGCACAGGCGTATCGAAAGGGTTAATGGTTCCAACTGATGATCGAAGGTAAATATTAAAGTTTTACCTCTTCTCAAAAGGGAAAAACACCAACAATCAAGAATGCATGATTATTTGGCATCATGACTTTGCAATATAAAATGTAATTATTATGGAAGTCAATGGGGCAAAAACGGCCACCAACGTAATGAAAGAGTAGTCAATTTGAACAGTACACAAGGGTTAAAAGACTCATTTTAGAGATCACAGTGCAGCCCCAAAATACTAATTGTTTCTTTTAAATCTTTATACTTTCTCACTATCCTTCAAACTTCTATGATTAATAAATGTTTTGTTAACAATACGTTTTTAGTCATTTCAAATACAATGAAATGTACATGATCACTTAATCTTTTATATACTTCAGTAGAGTCAGGTCTGAATAAGTATATTTCATTGTTAGACTGAATGACAACGAAAGGTTTTTCATATTTTTCATACTCATATTTTGACATTTCACTTTCACAAAAGTAATTTGAAACTTTAACATAGATGCTTTATTTAAAGATAAATCACCAAGAAATGAAAGTTCTTTCATTACTTAACTTTATTATTTAAATGTTGAAGAATGTTGGAAACCTGTAACCACTGACTTTCGTTGCATTCAACAGATGAAAAAAATAAGTCTTTTGTTGAGTACATATTGACAGAATTTAAATTTTTATGTTGAACTATGCCTTTAATTTCCACTATATATAAACAAAAACACTTTTTTTGTTTATTTAATTTGATGCAGACATCTCATCTACACATCTGTGATTTGTAAACAAGCTCTTGCAAAATGTGCCATTTCATCTGCAATCCCAAACAGATCACGTAGACCTGCACGAACTGCCAGAAAAATGTGCATTGAAACACCAATAAAACATCATTCAGACAGCACAGTAGCCATTAAAAGCATTAATTCCAAACCTCCTCCAGACTTGAAGGACATGTGTCTTTAGGCTGCCTTTTTACTACCACAAAGCCATAAAGGTGTTCCAAATGGCTTCTTATAGCATCCCTGCAATCAGAGTCCTCAACAAAACCCCCTTCAGCCTTTGCCGCCCCACCTCTTGACTATTTATTTAAGCTCCTTCAGTCCACCACAAACCGTGAACACGCTCTGCTCCGGTTGGGAGCCCAGTAATGAATATCTTACTGTATCTCAACCTGTCCATATTCCTCAAAAACACTTAAGGGCTGTTTTTCTTGAGCACGGAACTCAACCACTGCTCCGAAATTTGATTCCGTCGAGCATTTATTGCAGCGCGTGTGGGTAAACGGCTATTTTTGTTATTGCTGAATGCAGCAGTTTTATGATTCTTTTTCAGTGTGGCGGCCGATTGTATGCGAGCTAAATTGAGGACAAAAATTATGGACATCAGAAAAGAACGTCCGAATTTCAAAGTCATTGTTAAACACTAATTGCCTCCTTAAACCTAGTTAAAAGATGCCGTTGCTAGTAATTAACTTAAATGCTTGAGCAAAGCAAAATGTGCAATGCAAGAATTATAGAATATCAATTTTTAACTTCGCACACCACCACCAGCACATTCCCTGAGAATTCTCTTGATTTTCCGTTTCGGACCAGCTTTTCCAGGATCAGCTTTCCTGTCAGTGCCTGTCGGTGAGGGTAATTTGTTGTGCAGTAATTGGGTGTAAAACAGGTGGCGGAGTGTTGACACAGGGGGAAGCATTTGAAAAATGTGCTGCTGCCATGCAATTACAAAGCCCTGCCGGTTCAAGACCTTTAACCGCACTACAGACTGATAAATGCAGAATCAAACGCAGGAATGCATGCGGCTACAATTAACGGGAGTCACCAAGAGCTGGAGGCTGCAACTCAAAACAAATGTCAGTTGCTACCACTTAAAAGACATCTCTGGGATGACTGGAGGAATAAAGGAGAATTAAACAAAAAAAAACATTATTTGTCAGGCTCTGGTGTACAGTCTTAAACTTCAAAACTTTATAGGCTCCTTGATGAATAGAGGGACATTATATGGCATGAAGTGTAAAGTGTTTTTGTCAACAAGGTCTCAATATATGTATAGAGAATGTCTTTATTGTTCTTGGTTTAGGGGTAAAAAGAAGGCAGCATTTAGATTGATATGCAGTATCAAGGGTAACACATCACAACGAACGTGACTTACATACTGTAATCAAATGACTTTTTCAGGTAATTAATAAAGTAGCACATTACTTTTTAATTCCAAGAAAATATATTTTACTTTAGAAAAAAAGAAATGTCAGTTACTGTGTTTTCACCTATATTAACTGACAGCTTTCCTGTCCCGTGTAATAAGTATATTTATTTACTCATCTCATTTGCACAAAAACTGATTTAGTATCCCTTAAAACCAATGAAAATTCTGAATATTAATTGATGATTTTTTTTTCATGTGTGCTATTCTTTGTGGAATTTAGAAATGGAGCACAGTTGAATGATTTTTCTTTTATGTTGAACTGTACAGATGTGAATTTACATTTCCTTCAGCCTGATGTTTATTCACTTCACATTTCATTCATTTTCTTTTCGGCTTAGTCCCTTCAGGGGTCGCCATAGCAGAATGAACCGCCAACTTATCCAGCATATGTTTTATGCAGTGGATGCCCTTCCAGCTGCAACCCAATACTGGGAAGCACCCATACATTCTCATTCACACACATACACTATGGACAATTTACCTTACCCAATTCACCTATAGCGCATGTCTTAGGACTTTTGGGGGAAACTGGAGCACCCGGAGGAAACCCACGCGAACACGGGGAGAACATGCAAACTCCACACAGAAACGCCAACTGACCCAGCCGAGGCTCGAACCAGTGACTTTCTTGCTGTGAGGTGACATCGCTACCCACTGCTCCACCGCGCTGCCCCTTCCCATTTCACTTTGGTGTAAAATGGTCTTACATATGTCAGACATCGTTTTTTTGTTTCTTTTTAAACAAGCAAGCCGAGCCCAAATGAAATAAAAAGGCAGAAAAAAATGTAACTGAATAGTAAATACTAACTTTGTAACACAAGATTTCAATTACTTTCCCCAACACTGTTAATAGGTAAATATGTGCAGCATGCTTTCCTCTTAATAACAAAATAAAAGAAATTGAAATAAATTATAGCACTAACAAAATACCCTTATTAAACCAACAGGTTTTGAGATCTGAATGAAATTTCAATCAGACTGTAAGGGGTTGTTCAAACCATTTCTAATCTGACCATTTCTAAACTCATTTCTAATCAGATTTTAAAACTAATGTGCACATGTCAGAATATCAAATACAATTTAAAGCTTGTGACAATAGATCTACATCTGTCTAAATTAATTTAGAGTGCATGTAAAAACTATATCCAAATTCATCAACTAGAATGATTTCAATACGTGTCCCTGTAAAGAATGTTTCGTTTTTTGGTTTGTTCTTTTGGTCATCTAGCAAGCATTGACAACCTGTGACATATTATGTGGAGTTTCTACTTATGATTGGATGCATCCCATTGAATTTACAAATTTGTTATTGTGTAATTACAATATTTTATATCAATGTTATGGGGAATATGTTGCAACTGTATGTACACTGACATTTATGATAAAACTTGCTATGATTTAAATTATATATCTTCACAGTTTGTAATGCAAGCAGGTTAAACACCAATAAAAAATGTTAAATTACTTTGGCTTATTCCCTGCTTTATCAGGGGTCGCAACAGTGAAATGAACCTCCAATTACTCTGGCATATGTTTTTTTGCAGGGGATGCCCTTCCAGCAAGCACCCAGTACCCTAACCCTTACTCATTAACACCCAGTACTGGGAAACACTCGTATACTATTTCATTCACTACGGCCAATATTTTTTGTTTATCCAGTTCACCCCAGTCCATGTCTTTGGACTGTGAAGGAAACTGGAGCACTCTGAGGAAACCACACAAACATGGGGAGAACATGCAAAATCCACACAGAAATGCCTCCTGGCCCAGCCAGGACTCGACCAGCAACCTTCTTGCTGTGAGAAGTTCATTGTCACTCCATCATCATTACATTTATATATTTTCTCACTGTTTTTTTTTTTCTTTGAAAGATCCAACATCTACACAGAGCCCATCTTCCCTATAGAGCTCGGGAATCTACGTCACGGCAAGTTTCGGTCGGTCATGTTTGTGGACAAACGCAGGAGCGCTCAATGTAAACAGATGCAAATCACATCAGAAAAAATGACCCTTTTATAGTAATATCTTTTGAAAAACATCTCACAAACATTCAGAATAAAATGGTCTAACGTGTATATACCTTTATGTTTCTTTGTGTGTCTGAGCAGCTGATAATATGCATTCCATAACATTCTATGTCCAGCGGTGAAGTGTAATTCGAGAAGCAGAGTATGAGCCCAGAGGTGGCGGATCTGAAGTGGATCAAATAAATGAACAATAAATTTTCCGTAACTGACAGGGTATCAACAAGCTGCTACAAGAAAACATCTCCATATATGATTTTTTCTCAGTATTTTTTAAACACTTTTAATTGATTATAAAAAAGGACACATTCCCTTCCTTTCCATTAAATTAATGCAACGCCCCCTTACTATGCAATATCCGAATCTGTAAATTCGTGTAGCAGTGTGTGACGGTAGGACGCGCACCATAGTCACAAAGAGACACTGTTCCCTGGGTGGCTTCTGTAAACATGATTTGAAGGGGAGCAAAAGTGGACACTTTTAGATTTGGGTGTGTATTTAAATAGACAAATACACAACACACAGCCAAATGTATTTTAAATGAGCATAAATAGTTATATAGGGTTGGTTATCCCTTATTTTCACATCCCAATGTTGACAGACTATGATTTAAGTACACTACCTGACAAAAGTCTTGTCGTCAATCCCAATTGTAAGGGCAACAAATAATAACTTGACTTATAGTTGATCATTTGGAAAAGAGGCAGAAGGTAGATGTTTCTGATAAATCATCTGTTGAACTGCATTCCAATCATCACAAATACTGCAGAAGACCTATTGGAACCCATATGGACCCACGATTCTCACTAAAATCAGTCAAGTTTGGTGAAGGAAATATCATGGTTAGGGGTTACATTCAGTATGGGGGCATGCGAGAGATCTGCAGAGTGTCAAATTCTTCAGCAGGATAGCACCCATTCTCATACTTCAGCCTCCACATTAAAGTTCCTGAAAGCAAAGAAGGTCAAGGATTGGCAAGCCCAGTCACCAGGCATAAACATTATTGAGCATGTCTGGGGTAAAATAAAGGAGGAGGCTTTGAAGATGAATCCAAAGAATCTTGATGAACTCTGGGAGTCCTGCAAGAATGCTTTCTTTGCCATTCCAGATGACTTTATTAATAAGTTGAGTCATTGCAGATGTATGGATGCAGTCGTCCAAACTCACGGGCGTCATGCACAATATTAATAATTTTTACACTGCACCATGACTTTATTCTATACTGTACATTATTTCTGTTAAGTGTCAAGGCCTTTGTCTAAGCAAAGGCAGACCTTATTGTCCTAATTAAATAATTAAAAATCAAGGCATGATCATATTTTATTTTGGTAAAACAAGCCTAATCTAGAGGCCTTTGCCTTTTATATAAGCCACTTCTGATACCAAATGATCAACTAAAGTTATTTGTTGTTCCTAAAACTTGAATAGGCGACAAGACTTTTGTCAGGTAGTGTACATAAGTCAGCAAAAATATAACATTATTATAAAATATAACACCAAGTTTTTTTTTGTTTGTTTGTTTGTTTTGGATAGTTCAATGAAAAAACTTACATATTGAGCCTTTAAAATTAATTTCATCCCCATACAAGTCCTTATTGAAGAAATGAGCAATGTTACAACTGCTCTGTCAACCCTCTTCCCTTTCCTTGCTTCAGATAGTACTTAAATTGTCAAATGAGCTTAGGCATAAACATAATTTGTAGTAAAATACTAAATTCTATCAAAAAAACACACAACATCCAAGCAAGCAACAGTGACCAGGCAGAATTCCGCTCTTAATAAACTCCCGCACTTCCACTGATCTTACTCCAAAACAGGGATTCAGTTCCCAACCCCTCTGACACCCCGCATCACGTGACCGCACTTCCAAAAACACTTTAAAAGACTCGGGATACCACCAGAATTCCCACATGAGTGCTTTCACACCTCTACCTCAAGGAATCATCCAGGCATCGGACAAACAGTACAGAATAGTCTCACAGTGTGTTGATTTCCATTCAGCATCCAAAAGCACAGCGCAGCCTCTGACTGACTGCTGCAGAATCGCCGTTTTATTCGTATTCTAAATTAATATGGCATTGAGAAGCGCAGACTTGTCAAGTAACTTTAAGTCTACTGTTTTACTCGGATGTGTTTTAATTCTCTGCACCGCGCTCAATAATGTGGACTCTTACCTCTACAACAACCGCTACGTCGGGTAAGTGTTTCATTCATTCAAAGTTTATAAGCTGGAGTTGTAGTGAAGTCTACAGTTCACGCGTTTTTGACTCGCGAACGAATCTTTTTATTGAACTTTCCTAAATGCCGTTATACGTTTATGAATAAAGTTATTAAAGTGAATCAAACGTACAACAAAAATACAGTTTGCAACTAAACGTGTAGGCTATATGATTACTTAAAATATAATGTGTAAAAAGTGATGCTGAGTCAGTTGATTCGTTCAAATGAACCGAATTACGACAAATGAATCGGAGTTGTGATTTCGCGAGAATACAAGACGAAGTGAGTAGGGACAGGGCGAAATCTTTTTGAAGTATTGAAGTGCACTCAGCGTCTCTGCGAATGAAGACTGGAGATCAGCCTGTCTCTTCTTATGTCAACACAGGCTTTATAAAACAAAGCAGTTTGACGAGGCCAACATTTTTCCTTTGCTGAAAAGCACTCCTTAAGTGACATCTTAAAGTATGCAGTTAGTCTGTACAGGTGCAAGCACGACATGCAAAGGACATCAAAAAGATCCTAATGGACGCATACTGGTAATTCTTAGACTGATTATCAGGTTGTTTAATGATGATAATAACAGTAGAGTAAGTACATTGTCAGCATTAGACTTTTTATTGTGCTTTTCAGTCCAGTTAAATCTAACTAGCTGTTTTAGTGGTGTGAATTTGGATTAAGTGCGAACGCTGCCATCTCAACCTTGGTGTACATCAAACAAGTCAACCAAAATCGATCAAATGTTGGGTTTTACTCTGCTTCCAATATAAATGCTAAAGAACAAACACAATCCTGCTGGAACATTTAAAAAATGGAACAGTGAAAAGGACACTTGATCCCTGTAATCTTCTCATATCACTGTCTGAATGACAGAGTATTCCATGATGTGATATTTTGGCTTTATTTATATTTTCATATTTTTGAGTGAGATGTTATCTAATGTGGGCGACACGGTGGCTCAGTGGTTAGCACTGTCACCTCACAGAAAGAAGGTCACTGGCTCGAGTCCCAGCTGGGTCAGTTGGCATTTCTGTGTGGAGTTTGCATGTTCGTGTGGGTTTCCTCCGGGTGCTCCAGTTTCCCCCAAAGACATGCGGTATAGGTCATTTGAATAGTCTAAATTGGCCGTATGTGTGTAAATGAGTCTGTATGGATATTTCTCAGTACTGGGTTGCAACTGGAAGGGCATCCACTGTGTAAAACATATGCTGGATAAGTTGGCGATTCATTCCACTGTGGCGACCCCTGATGAATAAAGGGACTAAGCCGAAGGAAAATTAATGAATGAATGTTACTTAACGCTTCATTATGACCAAAGAAAAAAATAATTTAAAAAATCCTATTTTACAGATTCTTAACATTATGATATTTTAAAAATAAGTAGCTTAGCAATGCTGCATTGGTCAAAAATGTAGTTATTGCAGTAAAATGTGTGAAATAGTGTTGCAATTTATATAATTAAATAATATATATTTCTATTTGAATGCATTTTAAAATGTAATTTATTCATGTAATGCAAAGCTGATTTTTACCCATCATTACTCCAATTTTCAGTGTCACACGACCCTTCAGAAATGATTATAATATCCTGATTTGCTGCTCAAAATATTCTTATTAATTATTATAATTTCTTATTATCTTGTGATGTAGTATTTTCTTTTTTAAATAAATCATTATTTTAGGATAAGTTAAAAAAAAAATACAAATGAACAATTTCAAATTTCAACATCCTGTCAGTTTTACAGTTTAGGGTGCTATAAATTCCTGTTCTGTATAGGATCAGTCATTCTGTTTTTTTCTCCATTCCATCAAATGGATGCTTTACATGGGGCTATAAAACGCACCAATCAACGCCTCTTCACGTATGTGAGGGTGTGAAACCAAGAGGCATAACATCATTCCTGACACATTCACATGCCAAACTTTGTCCTGAATGTGTGATTGATTCACCAGCTGAAATCAGACAGAGTAGATCCTGAATGTTTTACTATGGTAATATATCAATTCACGAAACTCTGAAGCAGACAACAAGAGGGACAAAATAGCTACAATGAGACCTCTTTATAGTCAGCAATTTAAAGGAGCTACTCTGGCTCAGTGGAAAAAACATGACTAGATGTTTGCATTTTGTAGCTAGAAGTACAAATTGCTGATTTTTTCAGCTGAATTGAACACTAGAGGCAGTAAAACACCAACAATAAAAGTTATTTCATGCAAATTAAGATTATATAGCAAATGAATGAAGACTCATTTTCATACAAACCGCTTGTACAATATAATGTTCTCACCTCAAAACACTTTTAATTTCATGATATAATATAATAAAATATAATATAATATATCCTGGAGGGGGTCCAGTTCGGGGACCACAGGATTTCAACTCTGTTATTCGCAGACGATGTTGTTCTGTTGGCTTCATCGAACATGGATCTTCAGCATGCACTGGGGCGGTTTGCTGCCGAGTGTGACGCGGCTGGGATGATAATCAGCACCTCCAAGTCCAAGGCCATGGTGCTCCACCGGAAAAAGGTGGTTTGCCATCTCCAGGTTGGAGGAAAGTCCTTACCCCAGGTGGAGGAGTTCAAGTATCTTGGGGTTTTGTTATAGATAGGGTGAGGAGCTCTGTCACCCAGGAAGAGCTCGGAGTAGAGCCGCTGCTCCTCCACATCGAGAGAAGCCAGCTGAGGAGGCTCGGGCATCTGTTTCGTATGCCTCCTGGACGCCTACCTAGGGAGGTGTTCCAGGCATGTCCCACCGGGAGGAGGCCTCGGGGAAGACCCAGGACACGCTGGAGGGACTATGTCTCTCGGCTGGCCTGGGAACGCCTCGGGATCCCCCCGGAGGAGCTGGAGGAAGTGTCTGGGGAGAGGGAAGTCTGGGTTTCTCTCCTAAGACTGCTGCCCCCGCGACCCGGCCCCGGAAAAGCGGTAGAAAATGAATGAATGAATGAATAATATAATATAAGGGGCGGCGCGGTGGCGCAGTTGGTAGCGATGTCGCCTCACAGCAAGAAGGTTGCTGGTTCGAGCCTCAGCTGGGTCAGTTGGCATTTCTGTGTGTTTACATGTTCTCCCCCTTGTTTGTGTGGGTTTCCTCCGGGTGCTCCGGGTTCACCCACAAGTCCAAAGACATGCGCTATAGGTGAATTGGGTAAGCTAAATTATCCGTAGTGTATGTGTGAGAGTGTATGGGTGTTTTCCAGTGATGGGTTGCAGCTAGAAGGGCATCCGCTGCGTAGAACATATGCTGGATCCATTGGTGGTTCGTTTCACTGTGGTGACCCCTGATTAATAAAGAGACTAAGCCAAAAAGAAAATGAATGAATAATATAATATAATATAATATAATATAATATAATATAATATAATATAATATAATATAATATAATATAATATAATGTAATATAATAAAATATTACCTTCTGAAAATATATGAGATGGGTATACTGTTGCATTTTTGAAAAAAAACTAACATTTTTATCATCTGCTGAATGAGCTGGAATTTTGTACATAAAAGGCATTTCTTGTGCTACTTCTGAAATAGCAAACTTGAATATATAGTGTGTTAAAAAAAGTTTGTGAGCCGAGTGCAATGTCTATTCATATTCAAAAAGTACTTGGATGAGGTAAACTTGCTAATCAGCATTGGTTTGAGTCACATGAAACACAATTAGCTAAAAGAGCTGTATAAAAACTAGTACAATTTCAAGGTTTCTGTAGTAAATTCAATTTAATTTGCTACATTATAAGTTAGGTTAAGTTTGTTGTTCACCAATTAACTTCTGTCTTTATTTATTCACCCAGCACTTGTTCTAAACCATTTTAGTTGTTTTTTTATTTATTTAACATAAAGATACTTTGAAAACTAGTAAAAATTGACTTCCTTGACACTTTACTTTAATGTACAATTCACGCTATCAAACCATTAACAAAACAGTAACTAAGACTTTCAGCTCAATAAACTACTAATTAGCTGCTTATTAATAGTAAGGTAGTAGTTGGGTTTAGATATTGGGTAGGATTAGGGATGTAAGTGCTAATAAACAGTTAATATCTTAATAATAGGCAGGGAATAAGTCAGTAGTAAATGGTGTGAATTGTTGCTTAAACTAGAATGTTACCTTTAATTTTTTTATGTCACTGGTTTTTTCTTCAAAATATCTTCTGTGGTCACACTTCAAGAAAATATAGCCCATTTTTTACCCATATTTTACTCGGGTCTGTGCGGCTTTGGTTAGCACTGTTGCCTCACAGCAAGAAAGTCGCTGGTTCGAGTCCCGACTGGGCCAGTTGACATTTCTGTGTGGAGTTTGCATGTTCTTGTTGTGTCTGTGTGTCTTTCCCCCGGGTGTTCCGGTTTCCCGGAAGTAATTGGTTGTGGTTATGTCAAAATTCATACAGCTTTAACATTTTTGATCGGCATGCGTCATCATTCTGCACTGGCACATACTACTAACATAATCTATTAGCTCATTATAAACTCTTGATGGATTCACTACACTGGTGTGGTCAGTCTAGGCTTGTCTCTGGACCGTATGATCACACCGGTGTGATAAGAGCATTCAGAGCATCACATGATCAGCTGCCATACTAAAATCTGCTCCACAATTGCTGGTGCTATGCCAGAGAAAAAGACCTGCCGCACGTATCATAGATCACCACTTATCAGTGTTTTCAGTCAAAAACTCTATTTTTAGGACTTTGACATTAAAATACACATTAATACCAGCAAAACAACCATTTATAGTTCATAAAATACATTGTTGTCTGTAAAAATGGCAATAATAATCATATTAAGCATAAACTAATGACATGATGTATTCACATCATGCAGATATGCACATATTGTGTGTATATTGTGTGTACAATTAGAAGGGGTACGCTGAATGGAGTTGTATTTTTACACATGCCATTCAGTTTAGGACCATAATCAGTCCACTCTGGAAATCTGATATTGGCTACATTAAAAACACTGTGGACAGGCTTTAGGAATTAAGAGTAATATTTTGATCTGTTTCTTAACCCAAACAGATTGAATTTTGCTTTAAAAGACAATGTTTTGTGTGTATGTGTGTGTGTGTGTGTGTGTGTGTGTGTGTGTGTGTGTGTGTGTGTTCTAAAGAACAAAGGGAACCATATGAATTTGAGACAAAGGGAATATTTTTGTTGAACTACCCCTTTGTGCAAAAGTGATTGTCATGTTAATTAACTAAATTTGTCATGTATTTGTCTTAAATAGGCAACAGTTTTAAACACGATCTTAAAATTGTTCTTTGGAATAAATGTTTTTGGGTTTAACTCACTTTTTAAAGTTTTTGACTGTTATTGTAGTTCCTAGGTTTGCGTAAATATTTCTTAGTACCAATTTCCTTTAGCTTTCTTTTCTTCACTTAACTTTTTATATTTAAGTTCTATAGGAATTTTAATTAGCAAAAGATTTATTATAGAACTAATTTGTCCGATAACAAAGATTTGTTATAGAACTGTTGCACCTCTAGAAAACTAACAATTTTAAATTGACTCAACTAAATATTTTTTGTATCACTGACAGCTTCTTTTTTAAGCCGGTAGATTTTTATTTTTATTTTAAGTAAACACAAAAGAAAAGAAAAAATGAAAGAAAATTGGCATTAGAGCTTTTGCTGTTGTTGTTGTTGTTGTACTGGCTTAATTTATTTTTACACACAAAAAAAAAACAGATCTGAGAAATAATCGGATTTGAGCATTAAAATCAGTGTGAACGTAACCTAAGTGGCACAAATCAGAATTGAAAAGATCAGATTCCATGCAGTTTGTGCTTTTCATACTGTCATGACAAAAATATGTCACATATGGGCAAAAAAAGTCAAAATCATATTTTTGGCCACATTTGCCTGCAGTGTGAACGTAGCCTAACTTGCACATGTGCAAGAAGCACACTAATATCACTTTTGCAAAAAAGTCACCACAAACACATGTTTTTCCTTGTACTTCCCTGCAGCTGGGGAGGGGTTTATTATTTATCAGATGTTGCATGACACCACATAATAAAGATTCTGTGGGAAATACCATCCGAGTCATCAAATACCACACACAAAGCACTACAGGTGTGGCGTCAAGCACAATTTCCTCTGCTCTCAACATTAGTGGAGGATGACGTCCTCAATGATGAACCCAGAGCTGTTTTGTGGCTTTCTTGTGTAATGATAGACCTGGCATGGAGCTGCTCGCACAATTACACCATAAAAAAAACGAGAATATAACCTGGAGCGTCAGCATCACTCACAGCCTTAAAATAGCAATTGCTTTTAGTGATGTAATGAGGTCATCTTTGGTGTCTTTTGAGCGGTTTCGGAGAAAACAAGCCTCAGTGAAGACTTTATGTATCAGCTAGCTCAATAAAACTGTCTGCGGGCTTTGCCATTCTTGTAAATATTAACATTAATCAGTACTAGTACTCAAAAAGTGGAGTTAGGATTCAAAACAATCTCCTGGCACTATGTGTTCCGCAAATTCAGTATGACATGTTTGTGTTACAAATGTGAATTGAGCCTCAGATCATAAAGATTGCTATAAGGAAGTATGTTTTCTGTTCTTGGTATAAAGTATAATGGGCAAAAAAAAACTAAAGGAATGAATTTTTTTATATCTCAAAGGGATAGTTCACCCAAAAATGAAAATGTATTCATTGATGTGGTTAGACATTTAATATTATTATTATTATTATTATTATTATTATTATTATTATTATTATTATTTATTCATCTATTTTTCTTCTGCTTAATTCCTTTATTCATTAGGGGTCGCCACAGCAGAATGAACCGCCAACTTATCCAGCATATGTTTTACACAGCGGATGCCCTTCCATCTGCAACCCAGTACTGGGAAACATGCACACACACTCATTCACATACATACACTACGGCCAATTTAGTTTATTCAATTCACCTATAGTGCATGTCTTTGGACTGTTGGGGAAATCGGAGCACCCGGTGGAAACCTACACAGACACGGGGAGAACATGCAAACTCCACACAGAAATGCCAACTGACCCAGCCGGGACTCAAACCAGTGACCTTCTTGCTGTGAGGCAACAGTGCTAACCACGGAGCCACCGTGCCGCCTTATTATTATTATCATTATTATTATTATTAATTTGTATATTTATTTATTTGTTCATTTAATTATTTTTTTATTTTCTTATTTTATTTTTATTTTCTATTTAAAATTTGAAGTAGAAAACTTTATTAGATTTACAGTGTGTCTTTGTATTTTATAGAGTGTATAGTTATTAGTAGTGGGAATTGTGGTTCATTAGCCTTTTAAGATTTATGTGAAATCTTTTGTAGCATTCTAAATGTTTTTAATGTCACTTTTGATTTATTTAATGCATTGACTTGCTGAGCAAAGGTATTTTAAAACGTATGAACATTAAATCCTCATCAAACTGATTTTATCTTATTGAAATAGAAGTCTTTTAGGTTTAAATGAATATAAATGTATTTTCTTTTTGTTAAAAAAAGGAAAGTAAAAGAAAATTAGTTCTTTTTTTTGCATCTGCCTGTATAATGAAATTATATTTTTTTCTGCAGTGATCAAGTGTTCCGAATAATCCCCAGCAACAAACCAGAGGTTCAAGCAGTCAAACAGCTTTTCCAAAACCTGACAGTGAGTCCCTTATTTTCTATAATACTCATATCATACAAAATACATAAAAAAGAAAGAAAGAACACAACCAAAAAAAATAAACTCATGTTATCAAAACTTTTCTCCTGCAAAAGTCATCATATTTCTTCCACAGTGAGTAAACTACTTTTAGTTTATCACAGTGCAACAGTCCTTAACTTTTTTGTGTGCAATCACTCTGTCATTCTCAGCACCAATGATGCATGAACATACTTTTTCATAAACGTCAGCAGATACAAGCAGTATATATACAGTGCTCAGTATATATGAGTACACCCCCTTTTGAAAATGAAGACTTTAATTAATTTCTCTGTCAATATAGCCCATATAGTTTCCTGTATTTAAACAAAACAGTTTTATTAAACAGTTATCTCCATCAAAATAAGAGTTTGGTCACCTAACACCTTTAGGAATAGAAAGATAATACATTTAAATTCAAAAGTATTATATTGTCTGGGTTTTGTGTCATGTGTTTTCCCCATGTGCTGTGCTCCATGTGCTTTCTGTGTTTTCCCATACCATGTGCGTTTATGTCATGTTATCCCTTTGTTCTAGTTTCCCACTTTGTTAGTTTTGTTCAGTCCAGCGTCCGGTATTATACGTCATTCTGAACGTCATCCCTGTGTGTTCCAACATGTGATTCCTGTGTTTCTTTTGTGAGTGTTTAGTTTGTAATAAATATTCATATTTTGATAATTCCTGCGATCCTGTGCTTTTATGAGAGTGAAGCGAGCTGAGTCGTGACATATATAAAGTTATTGAATTTTTAAAAATATTTTTTATGTTTCCATTAAGCAACACAGAGCCTCACAGCAAGAAGGTCGCTAATTCGAGGCCCGGCTGGGCCAGTTGCCATTTCTGTGTAGAGTTTACATGTTCTCCTCATGTTCGCGTGGGTTTCCTCCCGGGTGCTCCGGTTTCCCCCACAGTTCAAAGACATGCGCTATAGGTGAATTGAATAAACTAAATTGGCCGTAGTGTATGTGTATGAATGAGTGTGTATGTATGTTTCCTAGTACTGGGTTGCAGCTGGAAGAGTATCCGCTGTATAAAAGATATGCTGGATAAGTTAGCGGTTCATTCCGCTGTGGCGACCCCTGATGAATAAAGGGACTAAGCCAAAGTAAAATGAATTAATGAATGAATGTTTCCATAGATTTTTCTAGTTTATTAAAATTATATATATATATATATATA
>CAIGQW010005871.1:2072326-2100421 GCA_903798125.1 Danio choprae
AATGTGTGTGAATGAGTGTGTATGGATGTTTCCCAGTGATGGGTTGCAGCTGGAAGGAGTAAAAAGTTGGTGGTTCATTCTGCTGTGGCGACCCCAGATTAATAAAGGGACTAAGCTGAAAAGAACATTTATATATATATATATATATATATATATGTGAATTTTGAAAATTGCAGTAATCTATCATGGTTTTAATGATAATGAATGTTAGAAACAGTAATACTAACCGTCAGAAAATTTACCATGGTTTACCTTGGAACGGGTAATCGGGACAACACTATTTAGCAGCCAGTGAAGATGTCACGCCAGTTAAAAATGGAACAATAAAACAAAATTAATTAATTCATTTATTTTCCTTCAACTTAGTCCCTTATTTATCAGGGATGCCCTTTCAGCCACAACCCAGTACTGGGAAACATCCGTACACTCTTGCATTCACACACTATGGCCAGTTTAGTTCATCCAATTCACCTATACCACATGTCTTTCGACTGTGGGGGAAACCAGAGCAACCGGAGGAAACCCAAGCCAACACGGGGAGAACATGCAAATTCTACACAGAAATGCCAACTGGCCCAGCCGGGACTCGAACCTTCGACCTTCTTGCTGTGAAGCGAAAGTGCTAACCACTGAGCCACCTTGCCACCCTATAAAACAAAATATTTACATTAAATATCAGTGCATTTATTACTATGACATGACAATACTAGCAATAAGTCTTTAATAGATCTAAGGATATATATTAAAAGATCGCTTCTGAAAATATATATGGTTAAAAATTTTAAATGATGTACTTACTATTTCTATGTTTCTATATTTATTTATAAGGTACTTTATTAATATTATTTTGTTACTCGTTCAGTCATAATCAGTCATAATTTTTCTATCATTCGACAAAGACATGCTTTAAATTTAGTTAGTATTTTAAGTTACATTCATTAGTTTGACAATTTTCCCTATATAATGACTGTAAATACTAAATGAAACCAAACATTTTATGTCTAAATGCACATCTTTACTGGTCTTCCAGCACCAAACCAGTACTAACCATCAGTATAGGTTTGCTTACTTAAAGAACATATGTTTGTGAGGCAGATTTAGAGCTCCATGCATTTTATTTTTGTCAAAATGACATTTTTAGTTCTTATTTTCTTCTGAAGGACACACTAATGATGCCCACTCAAAGATGTTCCCCCTAATGCACTATCTTACCTGACAACAAGATAGAAAATGCATGAAGCAGAAGCATCATGAGTCAGCAAAAATCCCACAGGAAGGAAAATAGTAGTTATCTTCTGTTGACTGTCAGTGTAGACTAGAATAGGCAAAAACCTTTTTTTTTTTTAACAATGTCTGCTGTCTTTGTTTCCTCTGATAGATGAGGGTGCATCCCTACACCCCTGTGATGACACATACTGCGGACTGTTCCCCGAGTCAGAGCCAGAGGTCAAAGCTGTTGCCAAATTTCTACGTAAACACAAGAAACGGGTGAAGGCCTACATCTCAATTCATGCCTACGCTCAGATGCTCCTCTATCCATATTCCTACAAATACGCCACTATACCAAACTTCAACTGTGTGGTGAGAAACAGTTTAGATTACATAATTTTTTGTCTTATGAAATTAATGAGGGTGGCTCAGTGGTTAGCACTGTCGCCTCACAGTAAGAAGATCTCTGGTTCGAGTACCAGCTGGGTCAGTTGGCATTTCTGTGTGGAGTTTGCATGTTCGCGTGGGTTTCCTCCAGGTGCTCCGGTTTCACCCACAGTCCAAACACATGCAGTACAGGTGAATTGAATAAACTAAATTGGCCATAGAGTATGTGTGTGAATGTGAGAGTGTTTAGGTGTTTCCCAGTACTGGGTTGCAGCTGGAAGGGCATCAGCTGTGTAAAACATATGCTGGATAACTTGACGATTCATTCCGCTGTGGAAAAGAGAATAAGCCGAAGGAAAATCAATGAATGAATGAATGAAATTAATGAATGCAAGTTTTCACAAATCAATGTGATGAGATAAAAGTAACACCTGCTAAAATAACATCAAGGAAACTCTACGTTCTATTCAATATCTTCTATTTGCAAGAAAAATAGACAGTGCAATCATGTCCAGATTATTGGAAAATTATTTAAAGGTCACCTATGATGCAAAATCAACTTTTGGAAGCTGTTTGGACAGAACTGTGTATAGGTATATTGTGTCCACATTCGTATTAGTGTGATAAAAACACAACTGGTCCCTCTTTTAAAATTTCCTGACAAAAATACGATCCAAATCCCAGTGGCCCGCCAATTTCAAGGCCCACCGCAACGTGATGTAGGAATGCGGTTTCCCCCACCCACCGAGTTGATTGACAGGAGCGTATTAACATGTCTTAACATAAGGCATTTACAAATTTGCAAAGAAACTGGGATTAAAAGATCTGGCCCAACTCTACGTGATCAGGTGCCACTCAAGAATGAGTTTAACAAGTTTAAATGTTTTTAAAAGAGTGCATGTTTGTAATAAATAAAAGACAGTAAAATCGCTTTGTAACGTCATTTTTGTGTGACTCACCATTGCAGAAAGGCTTGGATAAACTACACAACAAATACTTCAAAGAACCTTACTTATAAATGGTATCTCTGATTCATTCGCATCTGTCTCTGTCACTGACTGCTGTTTATCTGACATAATGCAGCAGAGAAACAGACACACATGTAAGAACAAGTGTGGCGAGAACCAGCTCATTTAAAGGCACAGGCAACGATACAGCTACAATGTATTCTTACTCCAAAATTCACATATTCAGCAGGGCATAATAAATGATCGGATGGGTATTTTGAGCTGAAACTTTACAGACAAGTACTGGAGACACCAAAGACTTATCTTACATCTTGTAAAAGGGGTAAAATGGTAGCTCTCTAAAACATACAGTGCCACCAGGTCTGACATATAAACGTATGACTTTTATGAGCCAGTTTGATTAATGCAATGTATAATAATAATAATAATAATAATAATAATAATAATAAATACATAAATAAATAGTCATACCAAGTTAAATTACACTTTAAGGGTCATATTTTCGATTCTCAGTGGTCAAAACACAATGAATCCATAATCTTTTTTGTCATTAAATACTATATTTGGTTTAAATAATAAATACTTATCTTTGACATTTATTTTTAGCATATATAATGGTATTTATGATTTTATAAAATAATGCAAATGTTAGGATGAAATTCTAGTTTCAGATTGATATTAAGCTAAAAATATAGCATAGTCAATGCCCAATCAGACATTTCTTTTTATTAGGTTATGCATTTTGATATATATTTATTTAGACATAACTCTGTCATGGCCAATTTGTATATTTTATGTATTTTTGTTAAAAAAACTCTAAACAAAACTCTTTAGTCTGAAATGATAAAAATCCGTTAAAAGGTTAAGTCACGTCAGCCTCTACGAAAGTATTTTTTTTCCACTATATTTTATCTCCATATATCTCTATATAAGATTCTGTAGTAAACACTGCAAGTTATAATTTGCACCCTGGAGTTGAGTGATTCAGCCTAACAAAATGTAACACTGCATTATCTACTAAAGGGCAAAACATTAAACTCCTCATTAAGAATATACTGTATATACATAAAAAACTGATATGCCTCAGTGCAGTTTGCCCATATACACCAATTACATGGATGGCTATAAAAAGCCCACACAATCATTTGTCTACACTAATCACCAAACACCTTAATGGTGGACTGGACCAGGGCTTAAAAAACCTTTGCTTTCCCCCCTCAGGAATCAGCAGCCCAGAACGCAGTGAGCGCTCTCTATTCAGCTTATGGAGTGAGATACAGATACGGCCCTGCCTCCTCCACGCTTTGTAAGTCCAGTCTTTTTTTATGTATACAATCAATGACATAAAGCTACTGCATGTTTGAGTCATCAGCTTTCTATAGGGCCTCTCGGTTGGACGTCAATCTATTTTCTGACTCATGACTATTTCTATATCTACAGCAGGCAAATGTTAAACACAATTCTGATTTGAAATTCCTCAGTATTACATATGGCTGCTTTTAAATGACAAGTACCACAGAAGGTCTCCACTCAATCATTTATTAAATAAATAACAAGAGAAAAGAAAAGAAAAAATTTATCACAAATGATTTTTTTTGCATTCCAATTATCTTAAATATCAAAAGAAAAACTCCATGATAGAGTTTTCACGACTTTCAAAAAAAGGAAAAAAATTGTGTCAGACCTAAGATTTAAGATGTCGATGGCCGTTAAACGTGCTGTCGCCATCTTTCTGAAAATTCTCCATTATTAAGTTTCATAATTTGTATCCTTTGATAAAAACATGTTTTAAATATAGTTATTAATGTTTTGTTATGCTATTTTATTTGTTTGTCTTTTTTTCTCTTATATCAAGTTGTATCTCATCGCATCAAAAATAGCATTTTAGATGGAAAGCAAATATTCAATAATATGCACATCTTCATTGGTCTTCCAGCACTAAACAAGTTCTAACCTGTTTTAATATCAACATTAGTCAGACGTGAATTAGTGTTTTTTTAACTTGCAGATGTGAGTTCTGGAAGCTCAATGGACTGGGCTTATAAGAACGGAATCCCATATGCCTTTGCTTTCGAGTTGCGTGACACAGGATACTACGGATTCCTGTTGCCAGAAGCCCTGATTAATCCAACCTGCACAGAGACCATGAGAGCCGTCAAAACCATCGCTTCAGGCCTGCTCAGGAAATGCACCAAATGAAACGTTCCACTTGACATTCAGGGTGTGTTCACACTTGTAGTTCAGGTGGCTTAAAATGATGGTCCTAGTTCGCTTTGTGTTCACACTGTCTTTGAACCAAAAACAAACAAACAAACAACTAAAGAAACGGTTTTATGATGTACAGTTGGAGAGAAAATTATTAGTGAAATCACTTTTATATGGGGTTTAAACTCAGTTGTGGTGCAACAGTCTGTGAATATAATCTTCTAATTGTAAAAATTGATTAATTACATTTTTTATAATCACACTATAAAAAGTCTGCAGAAACACTTTGATTGACATTCTCCCTTTGTACATGTCATCAGATGGGAAAATCTCTCCCTCATTAGGATAGGACGTTAGTCTTGTTTTTGAATCTGCCACTATGCTGACACATAGGCATTTGTAGCTAAAAAAAAGTACAATCTTTGAATTTAAAGTGACAGTCACAAAAAATTATATTTTCATAACAATTATTTGTGTGGTATTTTCTGAAACTTCACATACACCCTCTAAGGACATGAGAGACTTATTTTACATCTTGTAAAAAGGGGCATAATAGGTCCCTTTTAAGACTGCTAAGGTCAATACTATTGGCCACTTAAGAACTTATAATGTTTTTGATTGACTACTGTTGCCCAATGATGGGCCTAGTTGGTTTTTAAAACTATTATGTTTAAAAATGTGTTGAACAACAGTTGGTAAATATTTTAAAAAGAATGAAAATTACTTAGGAGGGCTAATAATTTTGTCTTCAACTGTATATTGTATAAAACTTATCAAACATTCAAAACAATACTAAAAGTGCTTCTTGTATGTGATTATCAGTTGATTAAAAAACTAATGAAGAGCTCCTAAAGTGTGTAAAGGAATCCAAACTGTGCCTGGAATTCCTTCATCACATACACAAATGAAGATACACTGCAAGGAGATGCATATCTAATACTTCTCCTCAACTGTATTTGCAATATTGCGACTATGAACAGAAAAAAACTTGTATGCTTGAACATTCTGTCCTTTTTAGTCGCATCTCGCAATCTGTTCGTTGGTGTTGGATTCATATTTAAATCGAATCACAGTAGAGTTCATTTGGAAATGATCTGAAACGCATCTTTTCAGTAATCTCCATCTGCTTGTTTGATGCACACTAGCGTTCACACCTGAAGCATTCTAACAGAGCATTAACAATATGTGTGTTAAAGGGACAGTTCACTTAAGAATTAAAATTTACTCACCCTCAAGTGGTTCCAAGTCTCTTTTTTCTGTTGAACACTAAAGAAGATATTAGGAAACATGCTGGGAACCTGTAACCATTGACATCCATAGTCAGAAAAACAATATTGAAGTCAATCGTAACCAGTTTCTGAAATTCTTCAAAATATCTTCTGTGTTCAACAGAAAAAAGAAACTCAAACAGGTTTGTGACAAGTGAAGGGGGAGTAAATGATGACAGAATTTTGGGCAAACTATTTCTTTAAGTTGACGTCGCAGTTTTTGGGTCCAAATGCTCTATCAGACGCCAAAAGCGAACAACAAAAGGTACTAAATAAATTATGCTCACAGTGTCATAATAGTATCATAATCTCAGATGGTCAGACGGAGATTCATCTGTTATAAATTATAAATATCAGTGTCTGGAATGCAGCCAAACATGACATTTACTGTTAGTTCAAACTACTTATTTAAATTGAGCTGAAACGACACAATTGTTGAGGTTTTTGGAGGGACATCTTAATTTTTTTATGTTCAATCCACTGAAATTTGTAAAAATGAGTAAGTTAACTTAATTCCTTCATGTTGTCACAACACAAATTGATTGTGTGGAACCCATCATTGATTTTGTGAAAGATTTGCTTTAATGTGTGATATGACTAAACAGAGTACATAAATGGCTATTGACAGAGGTTTTTCAATTCTGATTAGAAGTTTGGACCTGGAAACAGCATTCCATATCACAGCTTAACAAGATTGCGTGAGTTTTTAAATCAAATCAAAAAAGAAAGTGTGAACACACCCTCACTCTCCCTCCGTCGATTTTTATGCCACAAGCCATAGAAATGTCTACAAGCAGAAACTAAGGTTTGTTTATTTTTTTTTATAAACTACATTAATGAAGCTCTAAATCAAACAATGCAAATTTAAACTAATGCAAATTAATGCAAGCACTTGAAATGTGAACAAAATAATAATAATGCTTTTTTTAAGAGGCCAATACAGTGAGCACTTGCTGTACAGACAAGTTTCAGAAAAGCAGTAGTGCCAATATAATGTAAATATTGCATACTGTGATCTTACAATGGGCTTACAATTCTTGTGTGGATGCCATGTGTATCACTGCAGCTAAAAGCTTTCATTTTGCTTTGAAATGAAATGGTAAAAGGTCATCAGGGAGCTCAACCTCTCGAATGAGCCAGAAAGGAATACTCAAAATTGTTGTTTTGTTCGAAAAAAAAGCTTGTCGGATTAACTTACCTTGTATGAATATATGTTCCAAGTGCAATGTTTATATTTGTACTATCAAGTTTTATTTGTAATAAGCTAATATTTATTTCAAAAGAAACATACAGTACATTGTTATATATATTTAGACTTGCAAGTTGTAATTTGTTATCTTTGTACACAGACTTTTGTATCTTGCCGTTTATTTTACCAAAAGGTAGTTTATTAAAAGTGCTTTTATAGTAATATAATGTTGTAAAGTGGTTTTATGATAATCTAATGCTGCACATGAATACAATACCGTTGCCAACAGGCTCAAGTGGTACACACTGCAGAGCCACTTGGGCAGAGCTGAGCTCCAGCAAGAAGAAGCTTGAGCTCCATCTCCTCCTTGCTTGCACTTCTTCTACAATGTCACTGAGGGATCAGTGATGTCACTGGGGGTTGGGGTTAGGGGTGGGGTGGGTGTACGCATTAAAACAGCTTATAGGAGGAGGAGCTGGAGCTCAAGCTCCCCCTCATTGGAGTACAAGTGGCTCTGCAGCGAGCACAGGCTGCATACAAAGGTGGATACTCTCCATGCACATGGATGACATAAGGTCTAGTGTCCAAATATGATTAAGTTACAAATTCAACAATGAACACAATATTTATGTAATACAAAGCAAAAATAAAAAAAAATTAAAAACACGATGTGCACTTAGGGAGAAATTTATACATGATATTGAAAAAGTCATAAATAAAAAGATGATCATCTCTGTGTAAACTACAAAAACTGTGATTTTGTGAAAACAGTGATGTCTGAAGCCATGCATACTAACCAGAACAGTACCATACACTGTTAGACATTTTGTTGCATTTTTGCGATAGCTTGCTGGCAACAGTGCTGCCAGTAAGTACAGTACTTTACAGTAACAGGGCCCTACCACTATTACATTTTTTACAGTAAAATAGCATTACCGCAACTTCTTTTTATGGTAAAATGCCCTTTAACACATTTGAATTTTACAGTATTTTCACTGTAATTTATTTACATTTTACACTAGTGTTACAAAACCTTTATTTTTTCTTATTTACTATGGAATTGAATAAATTCCATACAACTATTTTTGTATCATCTGTCTCATTTTTGTCTTTAACTACAGTAGCAGTACTTGATTACTTTTTTTACAGTAGAATAATGCAAATACCTAATATGGAGTAAGTTACTGTAAAAGTTTTAAAATGACCCCCAATACAGCACATACTACAGTAGTGAACTGTAAAGAATGTGTGTGGTATTTCACTGGGAATTTTTAAATTGCGTAAATTGCAGCAAAGTCTAACAGTGTAGACAGTGCTGAATTCCAGAAATGTAAAATGTCTCACTTCTGACCTCAATTTGTTACAGTCAATCAGATGCCACAGCCGCATATTCACCATGTAAGAATATTTCAATATGTAAATGTTTTTATTACTCTGCCAATTATAGCAAAAACAATATAGAAAGCTGGCTGTAGCTTTTAAAACAGCTGACAAAAAACAAACAACAAATAAGGTAACATTATATTTTGCACTAAGCTACTGTCATCAAAAATGGCCTTTATTATTGTGGTTTCCACTCATTTTGTGCTGTAAAAATATGTTTATATTTCATATAAATTAGCTCCACACTGATCTCACTGAAACCAGAAATAGCCACTGTGACTTTAAATTATGAATTTTGATTGAGGATAAAATTTTGTGATTGTTTGTCCCCCGAAAAGGTAACAGGGGTGACAGTAAAAGGTTTGACATATTCCTAACAATTTGCTAATTGTTAGGTAATAAGTTTAGATATATATGTTGCGATTTTAATTGTTTAAAATAATATTTAATTGACATAAAAATATATATTACTGATGAAAGAATGATATGTTTTAGCCTAAATATTTATTTATTGTTATAGCAATTTTATGTCTGGGGAAAATCATGACAATCCAAATTTTCTGTGCTTCAGTGCTATACTATGAAAAAAGATAAACCAGGCAGTGACTTTCTTTTAGAATGCCTTTCTCAGAAAGCATGTGAAGGCACAAGCCACTTAGATTTCAATCCATTAGAAATGCAGAAAGGGGTTCAAGTATTCAATTTTACATTTATTAGTACATTTAAATTTATGTTTCTAATTTAGTCGGACTTGGCATTGCATAACTTGTCTGAACCAGGGTCAGTTTAACGCCGTTTCTGAAGGATGCTAGTCAATGAATTGAATCAACCTTAATCCAAAACATGAATGTAATAAATTTGATTACATAAAACTATCCACTAATCATTCAAAAATGTCCCGGTTCGGTCTAGAAGTTGTAACCTCTTCCTCTCCATCATTGAACAGGCTTTAATCCACTGCTTTTTCTAATATTCTGTCTGCATAAGATTTGCTAGATTTGTTGTTTTGTGAGTGTCAGAATAGCATGTAAAAGCTCTGCCTTCTTCTTGAAAGCAGCTCATTTGCATTTAAAGGGATACTCACAAAATCGCAGTGTTTTTGCTTACACCCAAATTTGCTTATAGCTATCAAAAGATCTGTGCGGAAACTTCACAGACACATTCTGCAGACACAGAAGATTTATTTGACATCTTATAATAAGGGGCATGATATGTTCCCTTTAAATCAACAGTATATTTTTATTCTTTGTATATACTGAGTTTTGAGACAGTTAGAGAACAGACAGCTTTATATCGCTTGGCCTTGACTCATCCTCCGCATCTGATGTCAGCTTATTTGTGTATAGTGCAATAAGATTTCAGGCATCTTGTGACTAAAACCTGAGAATAACTCATCCTCGAGGGTCAAAAAAAAAAGACAAATGTAGCTCTGCTTGATGAAGAGCAGTGTTACTTGTTACTCATTGAGAAACGATTTAATAATCTCCATCAAACCAGCATAGAAAAGAAAATGATAAATAAAATGTCTTTAAGAGATAAGAGTTCTTTCATTCAGTGGCTTAAATGCCTAAAATAAATGTTTAATGTTAAACTCCAATGTAAAACTGACTAGAGGCTTTTATTTATTTATTTTTACTTCCAGCAAGCAGCAGAATCACAAAAACTCTCAACTAAAAATTACACAAACATAGTATTGAGATTGATAGAGGTTGAATACGAGTTTTGTTGTTGTGTTTATTTTTAAATAAGGGTTCTCTTTTATTTTGAAATAAAAACAAAACAAAATTGAGCTTTTTGTAAAAAAAATAAAATAAATAGTTGTAAACTATATATTGGCCAACATTTCTATATCAGTGAACCTTAGTGTAAATATCACATCATGTTGAATGCTAAGAAAGCTGGTAAGGGTTTTTATTTTTATTATAATATATATTTTTAACATTGACATAAAAAATGTGAATAATAATTAAAATATTCTTACATATAGTCCATTTTAAGGTAGACCCATTGCTGCATATGCTAACTTTTGGACAACATAACCACAGACCACAAATCTAAATTAGGCTAAATCTAAGACTCGAACTACGACAAAGAAGTCAGTTTACCATTTTAACGATCAAAAGCAATTCAGAAATATAAAAATGTAATTAAAAAACATGTATAAGTTAATATTATATATTCTCTCGTATTTATCGAATCATTTATAGTTATAATTTATTTTGTAACTTCATTTTTAACCTCGCTTAATTTAAATCTCTGTTAATCATATTTATTTATGTTTCATTTATAATTTGTTACACTCTCTCACCGTCTCCTCACTCTGCCTCACTGCGGCCGTTTCTACGTGCGTGACGTCATTTCCTTCCAACATGGCGCAGGCAGCAGGTCGCTGATGGAAAACTGAGGGATTTACCCCACCTTCTGGCTTTATTTATGTTTCTCAATTGAGGGCACCATCCGCCGGAGAAAAGCTCAATCATACGGGAATATCTAAAAATCGCGGAACCAGCCTCCATTGGGACAGGCCCTCCTCGCCCCGTCGCACCGCGTCATGTATGAAGGCAAAAAGACGAAAAACATGTTTTTAACCAGAGCTTTGGAGAAGATTTTGGCCGACAAGGAGGTGAAAAAGGCTCATCACTCGCAGTTGCGCAAAGCCTGTGAGGTGGCATTAGGTCAGTATCATTTCGATGCTTTGATAGCAGTGTTTTAGTTGCTTTGGGATCTGCATGTGTGGCTTTAATCCTGCCGGTAGAGAAACGGAGCAGCTTCCGAAGAGCTGCATAAATCCAGCAGCATTGCGGAAGTTATTATCATTCTACCTGAAAAAACTATTAAATTTAAACCTGTATCTATTTCTTTAGTATTCGGTGTCGGTATTTATGCCTTCTTGGCTCGGATAAATCATATTTAGTTGATGCTCGAATCAGGAAACTGGTAAAGGAAAGCAGGAACTGACAGGGCGAGTTTGTCCTCTTTGACAAGAGCTCACTTTATTATACCTATGTGCACAGAATTAACTATTGATTTTAATGACATGATCTTTTTGTATCCTTTAAAACATTCAAACGACTCCTTTACATTCACCTGAGTGTCATTGAAACATCATTAAACGTAGACCCCACCTGTAATTTTACAATAACAATAGCATTTTAGCCTTATATAGAGCTTTGGCTTCTTGCACGACAATATAACATACAAACTAACCTGTTCTGCCACTTAAATATATGGAAATCTCTATTTTCCATCAATAAGATTTCCCTCAATAACAACAATGACTGGGCAAGACGGACAGAATAGCAGGTGGCGGTTGTTGTTTGTATTGGCGATGTAGCTCAATGCTTCAATTAGCTTTTAGATAAAAACGAGGGTGTATTTAAGTGGTGGTTAAACTTATTGAAACATATAGAAAGGATGCGCAATCATTGCAATCAGGCTCCGCGGAATTGTTCATTTGAATCGGCTCTTATGGACTATTCTTTTGAATGAGCGTTTGTAAACACACTCTCCTCTGAAATCTAAAATAGACACACACTTTAAATTATGTACGTTGATATCTATGCTTTGTAATTAATTGTGCATTACATTGTAATAAGCAATAGTTGCTTTTTCTTACAATCTTTGAGGAATCGGTTCATTTAAACGAACTGTAAAAGAGCCGAACTGAATCGGACTAGTTTGCGATGGGCGTAACGGAAGTGATAGGGGTTGTGCTAGTAGTCTATAAGGGTTTGTTTGGGATAAGGTGAATGTCTCTGCCTCTGTCATGCATTTCTCATTATCAGCGGTCAATAATGCATGCACGGTGGAAGTTGAATTACAGTGCATTATTAAAGGGGGAAGAAGGCAATGGCGTCTAGCCAGCCTTCTTGAATCACATGCACTTTGCATTGTGCATTCAGTGTTATTGCTTCAGAGTGCTTTACTGCATTGCAAACTGTCATTTTATATTTGAGAGTTTAGTTGGTCTGGAAAATTTTAGACAGATAGGGTGAATTTAATAGGAATTGGGATTTGTAGCAGATTTAGGAGTGTCTTTTATATACAAAGGTATTTTTGGCTGTGATTCGCTTCTCGTACAAGAAGATATAAAGATGTAAAAAAAGAGCCACAGTCAAATATAGTGGTAGAAAGTTTCATCTATTTCATTCCTCTTGGCAAACATGGGGAAAACTGTGAACCATTTCTCTTTGTGCTAGTTAGTGAATAATTTAGATCATATCTAGTGAGCTGTTTTTACACCACTAAGACAAAGTTTCCAGTGCAGGCCTTTATCCTCGCAAATCTGCTCTCTGGCTACTTAAAAGATGAAACAGGCTTACATTGATTACAACAGACCGATGTACTGTATACAACCTGATTTTATAAAATTGTAAAATGTGCATATGGATAATAAATATAGTGTTAGTTCAGTCCAGAATGAAAATAGTTTTCATTGAGTCACCCACAAGTCTGTCCAAACTCAAAAGAAAATCTTTAGAATTTTTGTCTTTGAAACACAAATTAAGGTATTTAATGTATAAACTAAACGATTTTTGTCCCCTGCATTAAAAGTCTGTTCACCCCAAACAAAGATACCTCAAAATAGTTATATATAAATAAACAAAAGTCTAACAAATGGTTTCCATACTTCAGTATTGATGCATCTGTACTCAAATGCTGCCTGTTTGGTATCGATACCTTTAAGAATATTTCAATATTAGTACAAAGGTGGGTTTTCACAAAACATCTGGATGTTATTGTTGATTTGTAAACATGGTTATAAGGGTTTAAAAATATGTAGAAATTTGAAGTTGGTCAAAAAGGTGGAAAAAAAGTACAAATTGCACATTTTTGTTGGTATTTTAGTAGGGCCCTGTGAAATTAGCTATTTCCATGACTGAATTCTGAGATTTTGTTTGTTCATGTTTTCATTTTGCATAACAAAAATCATAGGGCCCTATTACATTATATTTTAATCACATTTATAATACATTGTTTATCAATAATTAATGAATTGTATTTAAGAAGATGTACTGAAATATAATTGTACTTTTTCCTCAAAAAATTTACGTTATTAGTAAGACAAAAACACATTAACTTGTAAGAAATAGATGGTATCGATATCATTAAAATTGTAACAATGGTTTCAAAGAAAAAAATAGAAAATAATTTAAGTTGGTATTGCCCATCCCTACTGATGCTGTTTGAATTGCTTATAAGGGTAAGTAAATTATATAAAAAAAATTTCGTGATGAACTAATCATATTGTGGTTAAAAATATTATTTTATGATTATTATTTAACCATCAAATTTTTTTAGCGTTCACATCCCTTATGAAAAAGTGTTTGTGTTAGGGAGGGGTTTTACAATATTGAGCTTTTCTGCTGAAGAGTACAGACATTTATTGCATATCTAGGATTAAATGTGGCCTTTTGCTTTGATGTCAGAGTCTTGACAGCATCTGTCAGTGGACTTCAGAGAAATCCTGTCATTATTGTCTAACCACAGTTTATTTGTCACACTGACTGGACGAGGTCACACACATCAGTTAAAGCTGTTCACTCTTTCATCTACTTTTTTTTAGCTCACTTCCCAATATTTTATCTGCATATAGTGAGGAAGTACGTTTTTATATGATGGGGAATGATTGGCGTATAGAAATTCAAGAGTTGCCAAAAATGGGTCACTAAACGGCTGTGAGAATAAGGTGTTTGAAATCGTATTCTTTGCAGATACAGCTGGCTTTTTTTTTTCATGTTGAGAATTTTTCATGTTGAGAAGTGTTTAGTAGTCTGCCGGATCACTTTGCCTTTAAAGTAAATTTATGCTTTGGAAAAAGAAGTTTGCTTAAAGAAATGTTTAGACTTAAAGGAATAGTAAAAAAAAAAAAGTAAATAGGGAAAAGTAAAAATAATTTTATAGTATTTTACTATATTTATATTTAGTTTACTATACTTTTATAGTATTTAGTATTTTTATAGTATTTTACTTTTTTAGTATTTTAATAGTTAATAGTACAAAATAGTAATAATTTGCTCCACCCGCATGTCATTACAAACCTGAAATCAACGAAAGATGATGTTTTTTAGTTTTGGTTGTTATTGGCTTCCATTGTACAGATATTTCGTCTTTTATGTGCCACGGTTGTATGAATATCATACAGTTTTAAAACAACACAAGTAATACCTTATTTTCCAGAATACAATTAGTTTTGTTGTTGCTTTTAGTCATGAAACGTGCTGCGGCTTGCAATATATTCCAGAGTTACTTATATAATGAAACTCATATCAAGCAAGTAAATCGTGCGCAAAGTGCACACACACATTTTGACGGGTGCTGAATGAGAAAGGGACATAAATATTTGTACAGCACTTTTCCACATGTGGCTAGTTTTACTATGATAAGAGTCCAATCAAATCACCAGATTGCTTGCAGTACTCTGGCTTGATTTGCACAAGTGTAAATACTTCCTACCAAATCATTGTGAACCGCAAATAAGCCAACTGCGATCTAGTGGTGTTTATGTGAATAATCGAGGGCAAAATAAAAGTTTGTAAATACATAAAATGTGCATGTACATTGCATAATAATGCCAAGAGTGTGCAAAGCAGTAATCAAAGCAAAAGGTGTCTACTTTGAAGAACCTAGAATATGACATATTTTCAGTTGTTTCACACTTGTTTGTTATGTATATAATTCCACATGTGTTAATTCATAGTTTTGATGCCTTCAGTGTGACTCTACAATATTCATAGTCATAAAAATAAAGAAAACTCTTTAAATGAGAAAGTGTGTCCAAACTTTTGGTCTGTACTGTACCTGTTTTTATAATTACATATGTTATAATATATATATATATTTTTTATCATTGCAGCATTGCCTATTACAGTTCAATTTAGCTGTTGGAAATGCTTGTCCCCTCAGCAGATCTTTCATTTGTGTTCAAAGAGGCATTTCTGTTGATGTTTTGACTAATTTGCATGTTTTATAAGAATACAAGCTCTCAACTGATAAAAACCATCACATGTGTGCACATTCAACAAATGGATTAGCCCAGCACACAGCCTTGTTTTAAATGTTCGGTGAGTTCCAGTGGAAAATATATCATTTGGTTTGTATATTTAGGGTGCGAACACTAAGTGAAGTAAATAAATTTTTGTCTTTTTGCTCCAGACAAAAAACAAAACAAAAAAAACAAAGAGTAGAGTAAAGGGAACCAAAATACATAATTGTAAACAATTCAGGCTATGTGACCTTTCTGTGTTTTTCCATTTAAACAATGCAGGTTTGACAGTGTGGTTTATATTTATGCACATTTTATTTCCTGAAAGTATGATAAATAATGGAAGTTTTTTTTTGTTGTTGTTGATGTTTTTATGTTTGGGTGAACTGGCATTTAAAGTAGATAATTAAATGGATAAAGTATTCATGGAATACATGGCTGTTGTTATCTGATGTGAGTGATGGGTTCTGAAAGTGAAGATGGATCTATTAACAACCCAGATATACAGCAAGGAGAATTTCTTGTTCCTTAAGCACAATAAATACTTGTGAAGCAGGTAAAACAGGTTTATTACTTTCTATTTCAAGCAAAACTATTCAGGCTGAACAGACCAGACCCCGAGGCTGAGCCTTTTTTTATTTCTTTTTTGTCCAACCACATATCAACCTTAACAAAACTTTGTTGAGTAATCAAGGGGCCTCATGCAAAGGCAGCTTGTCACACAGATTCAGGTCTTGAACACATTTTAAATGGGCTTAGATTGAGCTGTGATAGGGATGTGGCGTCACTGCCACAAGATTCATTCACTGATTTATTATTATTATTAGTAGTAGTAGTAATAGTAGTAGTAGTATTTTGTTATTTCATTAAAGCATAATGAAGAAAGCACAATTATTTAGCTTGTCCATAATTGTCACCTGTCAGGCACCAGTGCAGGTTAAAAAACTTACAGTTGACATTTTCGGAAAAATTTTTCTTAATAAATGGTGGTTGTAATTGTTGAATTTGAAATGTGAGAATTCTGTTTCTTTTACAGATTATTTATTCATTTTAATTTGTGCTTTTATTATTATTATTATTATTATTATTATTATTATTATTATTATTATTATTATTATTATTATTATTATTATTATTATTATCAAGCTTCTTTAATAACTGCCATGATTATTAGCCAAAACTAAAATATTTATTTATTTTATTTTATTACATAACATATAATCCGAAAAAAAAACCTGACACGACATCATTTCGACCAAAAATGCCATTTCGGCAGTTGGAAACAGCTCACCAAACCAAAAATTTTGGGTGAGTTTGTATTGGTCCTAAACACCTTTGAGCTACCATTGGTCCGTGACAACTACGCAATTGGTCAGTGTGTTCTGGAACTCCACCTTCTTGCAACACTAAGATAGCAACATGAATACACTAGAATTTCAAGTAGCTAACCTGGTACAGATGTATCCGCACTTGTACGATCACTCGCGGAAAGATTCTGAGGGTTTCACACACCAGTTGAAAAGCACAACCGCGTCGGGTCACATCTGACCAAGTTCTAATGTCTACAGCAAATATAAAGCAAAATGTTGGGCCGCTGTGGCAGTTCTCGCGGAGAAGGTCAGATGTTTTTGTTACTGTTCTCTCTCAGCCACCATTGTTGTTGTGTTTAGCGGTACTCTTAAGCAGCACAACACAAATTAAAACCCTGCCTCCTGCAGTGCTGGGGTTTCGGAGTGTTCAAAAACAGTAAACCGTCACTCAGCCTTTTCGAACTTCATTTTGCCCTCAAATGAAAAACAAAAAAGATCTTTGTTTGAATACCAGGACCTCAAAGCTATCTAGAACAAGCTACACTAAAAATATGCTCGGCTCCACACAATTCCTTCATGTCATCCCAACTCAAATCGATTGAGTTATCTTAATCGTTTTTTAAGTGGACATTTATGGAAAAAAAATAAAAATGAAAAAGACCAACTAAGTTTTTACAACGTTAAGGAAAATTAAAGATTAAAATTGTGTAAATTATTAGTGTAAAAGCTAAACACAATGTCAGTTATACTACAATAACAGTAGTCTGGATTGCAGCACATTCATTGAGACCCTCTGTGATCTTGTTTTTCCAATATTTGTTTTGAGCAAAATCTCAAAGGAATGTCAGTTCTTCTGTGACAGTCACTGCTTCAGAGAGATGTTTGATCCTGCGTGTGACATAACAACAGATTCCCAATTCACCTGCCATTGACAGGTACAACAAAACATCCATTTAGGGTTGCTATATGGCTTCATGGGCTTTCACAGTCGGTGAGAGTTTGCAACCTGCCTGCTGTGTCATTGTAACATTGATAAATATTACAGAAACACAAAAGTCAAGCTTGTAATTTTACAAACGGGATATTTGTGATTTATTGAACTTTTAATGTTCAGTATACTTTGTTTTTAGGAGACTTGTGAAGAAAGAATCTGAGTAGCCTGTGGGATCAGGTGTTCACATTTATTATTTAGCTTTTAGACTGATCGTATATAACTTGAGCCTTCTTACTCTTCAGGCAGGTTTTGACTCCAGTGCTATTCATTATGAAATTTTTTTGTAATGTCTCAAAATAAAGTAAAGCTTAGAGCCCAGAACAAAGTTAACTACCAAATATCATAGCCTTTTGTTTTCCGAATTGCTTTTAGAGGCATAATAAAGAGGTTTAAGACTCACTAGGGTAATGCAATAAATCTGCCACACTGTGTTCCTGCAGTTTTACGCTTCAGTCGGTTTCTCCCCCTAAATGTTTGCTGATTTTTCTCCCCTTTTGTTCCTTTCAAGAACATAGATTTGTAATTGTTTACTCTGACACGTTAAAATTTTCAGTGTTGTAAAACATATGAACACATGCTTATTTGTAGAAGTTGGAATTATTAGCGACACCAGTGGCTGTTAAATGAACTGCAGCCAGCACATTATTGTTAATGCATCACAGAGAATGTAATTAAATGACCTGAATTTCTTGCGAAGAGCTTTGCTTTTTTTTACTTTTCTCAGGCATTCATAGTTTTTTTTATGCATTCATATTAAAACAACCTTGCTGCAATTTGATTTTGAAACGTGCAGTGTTTTTTAGGGCTACACGATTAATCAAAGGCAATTTTCATGCGCATTTTGTCAGTAAAGCTGGTTCTGTAATCAGCTGTAATGTCCAGCATGTGCTTTCAGATTGAGTAGTGTTTACTGCACAGTAGGGCTGGAAGATCTTAAATCAAAACCTTGAATAATCGAACACTTTACTTCAATTTCAATTATTGTTTAATTTTCAGTGTTATTATTTATGACATTTTTTCTCTCATAGTTCATTATGTTATCATTTGTTCTGAAAATATACTCTTAACTATTAAATGTTTTTTTTCTAATGAAAGAGCACGTCTCTATTCTTTATGATATTCAAATAATTGAAGGAAACCACCTAGTTATGGTTATTTGATCAAACTGAAATAAAAGCTTGAAATCAAATAGTTTGAAATTAAAGCCATCTTGTTAAAACAATTCACATTTCAGTTTTAATGTAAAAGAAAAAATGTACAAATGTAAAAAAAAAAAATAGAAAATAATTTTTTTTACAAACAAAACAGTTAAATATTTCACTGTCAAATAAGAGTGTATGGGTGCAGTACTGGGTTGCAGCTGGAAGGGCATCCGCTGTGTAAAACATATGCTGGATAAGTTCATTCTGCTGTGGCGACCCCTGATTGGGACTAAGCTGAAAAGAAAAAAAATTAACTGTCAAAAGTGGGAAATAACCAGCATCTCTTGCAAGCAAAACCAAATAAACCAGCAACAAAGATAATGAGTTACCTGATGTATGATAGACTTGCGTTGTCTATATGCCTGCAATTACATGTTAAAGATTTTTGGCTAAAACACAAGCCTGTCAACTTGATTAAAATTAGTAAAGCAGACAGGGAGAACTTTCTCTTGCTCTCTTCTGTCGACATGACTGGAAAACGTGTCGGAAAAAACAGCTGCAACTCTTTTTGAAAACAAATGTTGTATGCTTTTAGTAATCTGTATAGTAAAAATGCAATGCAGAATTCTCCGTTCATTAGCCCCCTGATTAGTTCCCGCCTTCGTCATTCAAACACAAATCATGATGACAGACACTTTGTGATGGCTTTTAAGGTGGTTAACGAGGTTTGTTGTGTTACCTTGGAACATTTGGACTGAACAGGATCAAACTATTGACTGCATTCTAGATGCAGTCATGTCATGCTTGTGACACAGTACAATCCGTAAACTCCGCCCATTAAAATAACAGCTTGGTCTTTATACTGTAAAATGGTGACAATATTTATTTACTGATCATGGGTCACAAATATTGTTATCGTGATAAAAATATGATTAATCATGCAGCCCTAATTCATGGCTTTTGCTTAATTGCGATTTTTGATTTCATTTCGGTTTATTGTGCAGTCTTAGAATTCAGGTTTATTCAACAAATTTTTTGGATATTATGCTTGGCCGCCATAAATAATTAAATGTATGGGAAACATTGCTAATTAATTATTTTCGGTCATTGTAGACACACATACACAGATCTTTCTCTGCTTTGTTCTGAGACGGGCAGTCAATATGTTATGATGTTGCAGTTTCCTCTTGGTTCTATTTGCTTTCTCAAGACAATGTTTCAAAACAGACCAAAGTTTGTCACATGCAAGTAAACCGTCATCTCACTGGTAAGAGCACGCATGTTTATGTTCTGGGATTGTGCTCATATCAGTCATCTGTATGGGTGAAGCAATACACTTAATTGACAATTCAATACAAATCTCAATACTCGACTCAAAATATGACACTATTGCTCTATTTTAATAGATCATATATACCTAAACAAACTGAAATAAATAAGGGAGGAATTGTACCACTGAACTGAACATCATTAACATAAAGTCTAGAGGCTTTTATAGACAACCAAGGAAGTTGGCGAAGGCCTTATTTTTTTACATTTAGTTAAAAACCATTCACAAATTCAAGTACTTGCATGTAGCCCCTTTAATAATGAAGGTGAAATTAAATATATGTGTACAGGCATCTGTTATTTTTATTCCCTGCTATAGTTGACATTGTTGGATACATGATAAATGTAGAGGTGAATAAGTTTAATTTTGTGGCTCTGGGTTTATTATTGACAATACTGATGGATGCATTTTTACCCAGGTCTCCGGAAAGGCTTAAAAGATGGAGTAATTAAGACGCTATCTCATAGGTTGCAGAGCACCAAGTTCTTCTCGAAATCGGTGCCATAATTACCACCATTCAAAGCCCGGGACTGATGCAGTAAATTAAAACAGAATTGCCCGCTTAATATAAAAGATCAGGTTTTTTGGGTGAAAGTGCAGCATCTTAAATTGGCTGCCAGACACTTTGTTTCATTACTGGCTTTTGTAAATAATGCATCATCTTTTAGCAGCGGTATCTCATTCAACCTCTGAAGGGCGCTGAATTAATCATAATTTCGCATCAAGCGAATTAGAGACAATACAATTTGACCCCTTTTTCCTCAGGATTATTTAGTGTGATTTAGAAGCTTATGCAGCAGTTATGCCGAGGAGTGTGTGGTTATGTTCATGCTAGGATAATAGCAGAGTCATAGTACTTCAAAGTAAGGATTAGCATTTTAGTTATTTTGAGGAATTCAGTTTTTAATTGTTGACTTGTGACTCAGGATTTCAAAGTGTTTTTGTTTTCTAATGTTTGGGAAGTGATTGGCATATTAACAAGCTTACACTGTTAAAACAACAATGTTGATATTCTTGTAGACATTGCGATGATAAATATTGTAAAATACCATAGGCCAATACACTAGTCTGGTACTTAATCATGTACCAAATATACAGTGCTCTGCATATATGAGTAAACCCCACACAAATCTGTCATTTAAATTAATATTTTCTATAGGTTGCTTTACAATATTATATTTGTTCATATACATTAGATTAGTCTGTACTGAAGCCAAATCTGGAGCTAATCTAACAAAATAACTTACGATAACGGTCCAAAAAGAGTTAAAAAGAGTGATTTTGATATTTTATTTATTATAATTTTTTACATTGAAAATAATATTTATTTTAAATCTTTATATTAATATTTTGTATGATAATACAAATTGAATATCGAAAAAGAGGTAAACACCCCTGAGTGTGTCATTTGTTTTTTTTATATTTATTATTGTAATTATTAATGTTATTATTCGAAATTTTGCACAGTGGACTTTTCGTCTCAGAACCCATGGGTAGTATACCAACAAAATAAATCAATGCCGTTACCTATGCATTCACTTATTGTCACAGTGTTTGATCACAGGTGTGATTGGCTCGAATGGTTACATTAGGTCCACCCTCACGCCCCACATGTTGCATTGTCCGGACAACCTCCCTCAGCTTTTCCCATGCAGTGCCTAAAGTTAATTACAGCTGGGTATTCTCCTACACAACGCAGCTGTCAATAGTCCAGAGCTCCCTCCTCATGCACAGAGGGTCTGAGCCGGGTGTTTATCTCTGCGGGTAAAAAAAACACACTGTCCTCCTCCCATTCTACTAGGGCTCTGCTGTTTGGATGAGTTTTGTTTGTGTGTTTGGTGCGTGGTTGCTTGATACTTCAACTGTGGGTTAAATAGATGCATTGTGCAAATGTCCCTGTGAGATTGTTTACCATTTATAGACTGACAGAAGATCTTTGTGACCACATCAAAGAAAACAGTGTAAATCTCTAAATGGCTACCTGGTCTTCTGTAAGTAAAAATTTCTGTAAGTTTTAAATTTAAACAAAATTATTGTAGCAACAGAGTTTAAAAATTTGATTCTCGCTTTCCTCAAAAAGATAAACTCAAGGGTCTTTTACAAGAACATTTTCAGCCAAAATCTGTTTTTTTTTATACATGGACAGCAATTTTGGGATTGAAAATGCATATTTTTGAAAATGGGTTTTTAAAACCTTTACCTCTATTGACCTCGTTTGCGACTAGTTTTAGAACTTCCAGTTCAGTTGCCTATGGGAGACATGAAACACATATTTACTGGTAGGAATGACATCCCGCCCTACTCATAATTTGTTCTTCATATAGCTGTATATATGGCTATTACACAACCATAATACACTGTGATATAACCTGGTCCGTTAGTTTGTTGGTTTGTTTTGCTTTCTCACTACAATCGATCCGCTCCAGAGTTTGTTTCAATCGAGCCGAGACCACCTCATTCAGGCAATCTCGGACCGATAGGCGTGGATCTGAGCACGATTGCAGGATTCACATATGCCAAACGAACAGCGCTAACTGGGCAAACAAGACAGGTTCCGAAACAAACATCTAGGTGTGAAAGCACCCTATTTGCATGTAATTGACAAACAGTCGCAGCCAAATTAAACTTTAGTGACAAGGCAGCACTGGCCCGATCAGGCCAGTAACCATCCTGTCTACTGTCCCGAGCATCTCGCACACTGCCCCCGGGCCATCGGGCAGTCCTTATTATCGAATCCTGTATGTAATAAGAAAATATCAGTTTGCAGCATAATGAGCTGTTTTTATTGTCTAAAAATTAATGGAAGTAAATGAGATTGGAAGTCTTAAGTCAAAAAGATTCCAATGGCTGTACCCTGTCATATGTGAAGAATAAGGTTATTAGTCTCTATGTAAACACCCAATAAAGGAAACTTTCAATGTGGTGACATCATTTGCGTGTGTAGTACGTGTTGGGTATGTAGACATGCGCAGTCAATTTTAGGACAATGCTGCTAACGCTTCTTTTGCAAAGTGTGGATTTATTTCACCAATATTACAATCAACAGTGGAGATACATTGTGTACACAATGCAAAATCTAAATACTCATCAGAGCCAATGACATGTCTTTTAAAAGACATTTTTGGATCAGACCTCGGAGAACTCCAGCATCCATTAAGAGCTAATTGTCACTTTTCTACAGGTACTGTTTGCTAACAAGATGACATGGCTAACTACTGGCCTGTCATACATGAGCGGTCGATCATACCTAACATACTATTCAGTTCTTAAAACACGAGGTGCATCACTTTGCTTTTTTGTTCATTTTAGAAGAGCAGTACTCTATGCTTTTTATGTTGCTAGACAACCGATGTATCTACAGTCTTGATACTGGAGCCCATTACATCAGGCCTTTTTTTCCTGCATATTAACTTTTAGTTGACATTTCCAACTGCAGGTGCAGAGAGTGTTCCATCAAAAATGTGAGGCGCAGCAGGCAGTTAGAACGCGAGGCGCATATACAATGGTCAAAACGCTCCCTGCCTATAAAAAATCTTTTTAAAAAGGCGCCTCTCAATGAAAAAATGTGTTTGGTTTATTGGAGTCATAACTTGAAAATGTTTTGTATACATGAAACTTTGCATGCAAAGGAAAAACTTTTTTACACAACTGTGCTTCCCTGACAGGATGTGCATGCCAATCATAGCTTTGCTTAATCACGTTTGCGATTTCATTTTAATTAATTGCCCAGCCCTATGGAAAAGATGTTTTTGATTACATGGTTGCTGTGTAAACTTAGCCTCAAATCGAAAGAAAAAAAAACTAGCTGTGAAAAAAGGCAGCATTGTCTTCTCTGTGTTGTCTGTTTCTGTCTCTGCCAAAAAGCTATGCTTGAACTTGCATCAAAAGGGCTATTTTTCAACAGCATGCAAGTAATTAACTGCCATCCAAGTGTAAATTTCTATTTCATATAAAAAAAAAAAAAAAAGAAAACTCAAATTAGGACTGCAGATGTTCAAATCGTGACCAAAGCAGCTCTGTCTCACAATTTTGAATATCAGTTTTGCTGATCACTTTCTGAATTCCTGGCAGCACATTCATTCATTCATTTTCATTTCGGCTTAGTCCCTTTATTAATCTGGGGTCGCCACAGCGGAATGAACCACCAACTTATCCAGCATATGTTTTACGCAGCGGATGCCCTTCCAGCTGCAACCCATCTCTGGGAAACATCCATACACACCCATTCACACTCATACACTACGGACAATTTTAGCTTACCCAATTCACCTATACTGCATGTCTTTGGACTTGTGGGGGAAACCGGAGCACCCGGAGGAAACCCACGCCAACACAGGGAGAACATGCAAACTCCACACAGAAACGCCAACTGACCCAGCCGAGGCTCGAACCAGCGATCAGCGACCTTCTTGCTGTGAGGCGAACGTGCTACCCACTGCGCCACTGTGAGGCCCCCTGGCAGCACATTTTGTTATTAAAAAAAGTGGAATGCTCAGGTAAAAATGTGTAAGAGCTGAACATCCAGTGACAACAACATCCTCACTGATAGCCATAACTCTGATACAGTGTGCTGAATCAGGCAAACTGATGCCAACATGAGCATCACAAGAATCAGTCAACAAAATCAAGTTTGCATACATTGTTGGGTTTAGATGGCTAAGCAGGCTTGTATGAAAATTCAGAATCTCAAAATCCTGTCAACTGATAAACTAAAAAAAGATCTACAAAAGATCTGTCATTACTTCCATTGCATTGTGGCTTAATTTCAAACATGCACCCTAAATATCTTTAATCCATTAGTGGAACATTTAAGGTTTTTAATTTGAAAAAATGAGGTCACTTCCTGAACTAACAAACAGTAAAGCAATACGATTTGACATACTGTTGGTTCTGCAGCAAAGTCAGGTGTTATGAATGCAGACCTACCCATAACAACTAGTTCTTTCTGATTCTTAAACATTCTGTCTATTCATTCTCGAAGCATAGAAGAGGGCTAATCCTAAGCAGGGGGATTCAAGAAAAGTACTAGGTTTGTAAGGCAAGGGCTCGTTTAAATAGTTTCTCTGGTTGTCAAATGTGCCGCCGCAGCGTGAATGTGTGTGCTTTGAAATGGTAATGCATCTCTAGGATTGAAGGGAAAAAATGCACTGCCGCTCTCAGGTAACCGCAGTCACCGTTGAAAATGGGATTGGGATTGGTTGGGGAGCTCTAATGGTTTTGGTAAATGTCACCTCTTTTAAGAAGACTTATGACTGACTGCCTGTGCTCAAATCACAATGCAAGGCCTTATGATCAGGCACAAAAACTGAGTTCAGCCAGTACCTTTCAGAGTTGGATTTGTGAATGTGTGAAATCCACGAGCATTTGACTGAAAGAGATCAAGTGGGAAGCAGATCAGAGTTTTTCAAGAGCCGGAGGGACTTGTATCCAGATGTCTTGTGAAAGAAGTTCTGCTTGAATATATCTGTGGCCTGACTCGAGAGTTGTGAAATGATTTCACGAGAGAAAGAATGAAGGAGGAGGAGAAGAGGAACTCCTCAATAAAACCCCACCTTACGGTATCCTATTTGAACACCCTCTGGCTGTGCAAAAGGCTTCAGCCCTTCCATTAGTGTGCGCGTGTTGTCTTGGTGCTGAACACATGGTGTACTGCAGTGCTCCTAAAGGACCCTACTGTTTATCTTTTCCCGGTGATGGAGCTGCAACGTGTGTATTGCAAAACACGCCACCATCCACTCTGCTTTTTGCTTAGCCTAATTGATGGAACAAACCTCTCTCAACAGCTGGAGACCAAATTAGCTAAGGGTTGTTTGCCAAGGTGGAGTTGCCTCAAAGCATTCTTCTTGTTCCCACCATTCTGTTTTCTAAAACACCAAAGCTGGGTACCGATAGGCAACTGTATACATATTTGACTTTTGCTATCAAGATTGAGAGCGAAATAGAAATATGCAATTACAGAGCTCCCCTGCAATTATTGTCGGTATGAAGGAGAGAAACTGTCAACAGTCGGCGCTTTGGGCTGTCCTGCTGAGTGAAACTCCCCATGGTGTAGCTGTACTGGAGTGACATGTCACGGCATGCTCTCGGCCCACCGTCTGCACCATGAGCTAAAGTAAAGCTATTTCTGCTTCATTAAAGTTGCGAGTGACACCTCCGGAGCTCATATATTCGAAGGTAGAACACAAATATTTTTGACGCCTTTGACAATGTGTTGGCCATTTATGAAGTCCCACATAGGCCCAACTTCCTGACCAAGTAGTCTGTCCATCAGTTTCTGTTTTCTGGTGTAGCAAAGACTTTCTTTAATGATGGACCTGTGGCCTAGCAGTTGAGACATGCATCGCAACAAGCCTTGGCGTGTGATGGTTTTGAAAGTTTAACACTTTTCTGGTGTTATCCCTTCAAATAGGATTGTCCCTGTATTATACAGTAGTATCAGTAGAAATGCACGATATGTTTGTATGAGTGTAAATAGTCCTAAGTTGCTTTTATCACATAAGAGGAAAAATTACAGATCCAGACTGATGATGATGATATTAAGAAAGATCAATGCGTATTGGCCCAAATAGTCCTTTATCAGGGTTTAATCTAAAAGTATTATATCAAATGACAAAGGTAACATAAATGAACATAAGACATTTCCATTCAACTAACTAAAAATGTTGCAGTGCTAAAAAGTACTAAATCTAAAACTATAAAAAGTCATTTTGACTCTCATCTAATTTTAAATTCTCATATAGAAATATGAGAAACTACATGAACACATATATTTAAGCAAACTTCAGTTAACATTGAAATTATGACTGAAATTATACAATAAAGTGTTTTTTTTTTTTGTATTTATAGTAAAATTAGTTGTTCATTTTCTGGGTTTTTACATTTAGATCACCTTTGCCAGTGCTCATAAATGCAGAGGCTTATTGAAATACATATTTAAAATACACGTAATTTAATAACACTGTTAACGGTGAACTTCATTAAATCTCAGAATAAATATACATTTTTCATACTTTACATTCAATGATGCTGAATTCACTTGTAGCATTTGAAAATGATTATTTGTATTTTTAATTTTTCATTTAGATTAAACCATTGTCATTTACTCGTGGTTTTCTCCCAGGTGGTTGTAATCGTATCATCAGCTACACAGTCACTTGATAAGATAAGCTGTGGTCATCCTAGAGTCCCACTGCATATGTTATTTGGTTTCAGGTTTTATTTGACATTATTGTTCTAGTGCCATTGCTTTGATTGCATGAATCTCAGCTCTTTTTATATGATAGCAGACAGATACATTATTTCATATATTATTTCCTCATGTTGAACTGTCTGCACTTGTCCTTAGAGCACAATTATCTCAGAGCCGCCATCAGCTTCGCAGCACATCCAAAGTTAATACATAATTCATATGCTTATGGATGTTTGTTTTATCACAAAGCACAACTGTAGCTTTCGCTCACAGATGTTAAATCTTGAATGTATGGCATGAAAACAAGGCGTCTGGCTAATTTAAGTTATCCTTATTCTTTTTAAGGAAACACCACTACATCCATTTAAATGCACAGCTATGGCAGGTGTTTTGGTTGGTTGGTTGATTTGTTTGTTGGTTGGTTGGTTGGTATTTTTGGTTTAATGGTTGATTGGTTTTTGGTTTGTTTGTTTGCTAGTTAGTTAGTTAGTTAGTTAGTTAGTTAGTTAGTTAGTTAGTTAGTTAGTTAGTTAGTT
>CAIGQW010005871.1:2119898-2132938 GCA_903798125.1 Danio choprae
CCCCCCGAATTAACACAAAATTAAGAAATGTGTTAATTCAGCTCATTTTTAATAAGTAGTTTAAATATGCAGCAAAAAATTATTTTTTTTGAGTGAAGATTATTGTGTTTGCAGAGGTAATTATTAGAACAAAAATAGTTGATTAAATTATGAAATAATATTATAGTTTAAAGTAACTGTTTTCTGTTTTAATATCTTTTTGAATGCATTTTTACCTGCCATTAGAAATTTTCACCATCAAGACTGCCATGTGTGTCAATATTCTTTAGTTTTTGGTATTTTCTGTGTAAGAATAGCAATAACTTGAAATTTTGTATTATTTATATTTATTTATATTATTTTGTATTATTTATATTTATCCTTATATATGTATTTATTAAATGTCTTTGCTTACATATTTATTTTTGTTATGCTACGTAACAGTTTTAATTTTTGAACAGTAATTTATGATATCGAAGTGATGAGCCATGATTTTACATTTTAATTTGTTGTAAATTCACAATGTTAAATCTTTATGTAAATATAATTAACAGTATATGTACAATGCTTTTATATATATTTTCTTTTTTTCTTATAATAATAATAATAATAATAATAATATATCAAATAACAATAATAATAGTATATATATGTTAGGTTTTTGAGAGTTTTTTTCCATCGTATAATTAATTAGATAAATATTTCCATTTCCAACATTTATAATTTATATTATGAAGTATAGAATGACAAGAAAGCATTGTAGCCCAAAACATTTTGCTACACCTGCCAATGGTCAGTAAATGAAAAAAAAAATGTCTTGAGCTGCTCATATGAAAAGATCAGAGTTCTGCACTTCACATCACATATTTATGTACTTACAAAGCAGTTCTTGCTATTCAATAATCATGCTAAATCATAGCTCGTTCCCAGTCATTGTTAGAAATAAAAAAGCATGTTATACCCCCAGTGCTCTCAGCTGGTGCATATGGAGTGTTCATTTTAGGTCCCAATTGTGTCAGAATTTTGATTGACTGGCCAATCCAATTGATGGCTGAACAAAAGCACATTATATGTAATTTTGTGGTTGATTTAGAGAACACTAATATGCCATTTAAAATACCACTACAAAATCACAGCATATTCAGTGTGGGAGACAATTGTGTATATTCTTCCCCAAATTACTTTGGTTTCGCTGTGAACATGTTTTGAGTTCAATTGTCAGTTTTTTAATGTAGATAATTAAAACTATGGGAGCATACAAAATGATTGACGTTGTCCTGGACATTGATTGGATTAAAAATAATATAATAATATAAAAAAAGTGAATTTTCAGTCACATTTGCGGCTGTCATTTGTGATGGATCATCAGAGCCGGATGTTGACACCAGGAGCAAACGCGAATCTGTCTGTTATGTTTGTGGTCTGGATCTCTGGGTGTGGGTGAAGAGGACAGCGTGCTGCGTTTTAGATGATTCACAGTCTCTGTGCTGATCAAAAGGACACCTCTTTGAAAGCCAGGGCTTGCGGTTTTGGCACCATCAAAACACATTGTCACGCAGTTTTAGCAGTCCGGACGGAGCATGACACACTGTGACACTGCCAGACACATCATGCATAACTAATAAGCTGAACAATATTGAAGACGTGTTTGTTTTGCCACCATATCAGACCACCCCAATTCCGCTGAAGGCTCCAGAAATGGGATGTTTTTGACCCTCATGCTTTATTAATGAAGTTGATACATTAAAGGGCCTTCAGGGTTCGTGGATGAATGCATTATATACTCGACAGTCTGCTTACTAACTAGGGTTCCATGGTATATCAGTACCTAAAAATTTGAAATATAATGTTGCTAATTTTGGAATATATTTTTAAGTGAGTTTAGGTGTATTTAGCAATAGTCTTCACACTTATTGTATGTGGCAAAATTCAGTGTTTGAAATTACAATTTATTTACACAAATATAATACAGTAATTATTTTTAGAGAACATAAATGGTAATGTATTTACTAACATGAACAAAAATGAACAACACATTTATTACAGTGTCTCTTCATTTTTGTTAACGTTAGTAATTTAAATTAAGTTATTCATTGTTAGTTCATGTTAACACACTGTTCATTAACTAATGTAAATGAGCACAGCATTGGATTTTCATATTTAGTAAATGTTGAACTATGATTCATAAAGGCTGTACTTGCGTTGTTCATTTGTTTATTCATTTAGTAAATGCATTAACTAATATTAACTTTGTGTCCCGTATTGTAAAGTATTATTTTTTTTAAAGATACTGTTTTATTGTTAGATCCTGGTTATTAAATAAATAATAAATGAATCAATAAATAATTATTTATTAAATTAAATTAATTAAATTACAATTTTAGAATTATAATGCACAAAACAATATAGCTATGATGTAATGTGAATAATATTATTAGATTTAATTATTTAAAGTTATTTACATTGTTACACAATTATTGACAACAATTAAATTATAAATTATATATCAATTAAATTATATATGTAATTAAGCAAACATAATACAGTATTAGTACATTGAAATGTCTTATTTTATCAGGTTATATGAAGTATTGATAATCTTTGCTGCTTTGTTTTTGTAATGAAGGTATCGGAGACAAGTGTATGTTTGTTTGTAAAAGATAACCATTTAAAGATATAGCTCACCCAAAAATGAACATTCCCTCATCATTTAATAACACTCATGGGCTCTAAACCCATTTTTTTATTTTCTGTTTAACACTAAACAAAACATTCTGAAGAAAGCAGCCATTGACATAATTGGTAGGAAGAAAATCTATGAAAGTCAATGGCTGTTTTTCCCCCCAAAATTCTTCAGTATGTCTTCTTTTGTGTTCAACAGAACAAACAAACTCAAGGTTTTAAAACAAGCACTGTAAAAAATAAAGTTCCACACAATTCATTCATGTTATCAATGAAGTTAAGTTCAATGAAGTTAAGTTAATTGGGTTTGACGCATTTAAGTGGATTGGACATAAAGCCATTAAGTTGTCCCAAGAAAACTCAAGAATTGTGTTGTTTCAGCTTATTTTAAATAAGTAGTTTGAACAAGCAGCAAAACTTTGTTTATTTATTACTTTTTTGAGTGAAGGATGAGTAAACGATGGCCAAATATTTGTTTTTGGGAAAACTATCTCTTTAATAAACAAACAGCAATATATTGTTAATTACTTGCGTTTGATTATTTGTGTTTAATACTGCTAGGACATAAGATTTTGACATTTTATTTTCTGCATAACTATTTATACTAGGAGTTAAGGAACTAGTATAGTACAGAAGCTACACAATAATACTTTCAATTGACTTAATTTAACAGTTTAAGTTGCATGTTATTTACATCAATAACAGCCCTGGTTTCATTTTATAAGTTGCTAAGCCAAGATATCGATTTGCTGTCTGTACTGGGGTGCCAAAAGTTGGTATTGTATCAAATCCAAGATGATGTTATTGATCCATTCTTATTGCTGTGTGCTCTCTACATGCTCAGTTTGAGGAATAGTGGCTCAGTGAGCAGGTCTTAAGTTACATTATATGCCAGCTCAGCTTTATTGATTTATTTGTTTAGGCGTGATATTTGCAGATTGCAATTTTAGATTGCACGACAAGACACGCTTATCACCAAGAACTGATAAAAAAAATTTCCTCTGCAGCGAGAATTTGTAATACACTGTAAAAAAAATTCTATTAATTAACACTTAATTTTGTGATAATGGGTGTTTTCATTTTATTTATGCTGTCAAATTGTATTTTTAGTAATTTGACACAATATATTGTCTGGGTTGGTCGTGTAAATTACAGTACTAAAACTGATGAGTTCAAGGTCCCATAATTCAAGGCATTTTAACTGGCATCATAAGTGTTAGGTTGACAATTTGTCCATAGGTTACCAATAAAACTAAAAACTCAAAATAAGGGCTAGGTAAACAATTTAACCAAAGTCTTTTGTCTTTTTTTTCTTATTTCATTCATAGAGATGATGTTAAACAGAAAACCCCCATAAATCCAAAATGTTATGTCAACTGTTTATTAACAGATGTTTTGTGTTCACACCACCTGTTTAATGTAGATGTGGACAGCTGTTGACCACTCAAAACACAAAAGCTAATTTTTAAAAATATTAATCAAATGGAAATGACAAATGAAAATCCAGTGTTATTTTCGAAACCATTAAATGCTCTTATATACGAGTGAAATTCACATTGGTGGGTTATCACTTACCAAAAGTGGGTTCAGTTCAGAACTTTGTAACTTTTTGCTTATCAAACTTTTCTGAAAGGTTTACTTAGGCTTGTAAACACCTTTGAACTACCATTAGTTCAATGCAGTGATGTAATAAGTAGGTGTGGCTCTGAGGCTCTGCCTTCTTTGACTTCAGTCCAATGAGGTCAGACATCCAGCAACAAAGAGTTTCTCTGAACTAGAAATTAGAGTTGTCATTAACATTTTCACAATATTTATCTTCAATTTTGCAGGTTTAACAACATACCATTTTCCTTTCTGAAGTAAAACAGTAGTATTGCTAAATGAAAATGTCATTTTCTAGTAAATTACGCCTTTAAAGGTATAGTTCACCCTAAATTGAAAATGTACTTCCCTATTTACTTAACCTCACTACAAATTTTTATAGGTTTCTTTTTTTTCTGCTGATCACAAAAGAAGATCTTTTGAAGAAGGTTCAAAACCATGACTAACCATTGACACCCATAGTAGGAAAAAAAAAATACTATTCTAACTGGTTTCCAAGGTGTTATAAAATTACTTATTGTGTGTCTAACAAAAAAATAAATAAAGGTTTGTGACGAGTGTGGGGGTGGGTGAATGATGACGGAATGATTAATTTTGTGTGAACTATCTCTTTAAGAGCCATACACTTGCTTCAACCACCAATGTAAGCATGTGCGTAGTCCAGATTGTCATTCCAGGTGCATGTAGTCAAACCACCATCTGTCTTCATCAGCGCACACATTGTCTTCATGCACAGTACGATGCTATAAGATCCTGGTCTTGTGTTTCTTTTCATTTTAAATTGACGAGAGCAGTTTGTATATTCCTAAATGCAATGATTTGGCTCCCGTTCAGAGAAATGGATGTGCGTCAGCTTGGCTTCGGGCCGCCCTGGAGGAAACGTGAATGTAAAAACACCATTACTAATGTTTAAAAAGACTCATTCTTGTGTGTTTCAGCTGCAGGAAGCCAAGCAGATGGAAAGAGAGCGGCACAGACAGCATTCTCCTGTCAGTCAGCAAGAGCCCGAGTCTCCTGGACAGAGGCACACCGAGACCCCTGCCAAAACCCTGCCGGCCGAGGCTAATGGTGGACCGGGACACCAGGGTGGTAAAGTGGAGCAGGGTTCCCCACCGTACGAGAGTCCCGAGCCAGAGAACGGAAGTGACTTCTGTCCTGCCGAGAATGAGCAGACCGAGGCTGACCAGGCCACCGCTGCTGCACAAAGTAAAAGAGATTCTTTTTTCTTTAGTGTGCCATGTTTATGGAAATGAGTATGCAAATGTTTCTAAATGACTTTTTAGACACTAGTGGGATATTCTAGTGTGATATTGCTTTTAACTTTTGTCTGATCCCTTGGTTGTACATGTAGTTCAAATTCGAGGGTTTTTAGTAAGTTTTTTTTTTTTATTATTTTATATTTGAAAAATGTTACCCTGGACCACAAAACTAGTCTTATGTTACACGGGTATATTTTTGGCAATAGACAAAAATACATTGTATGGGTCAAAAATCATTGTATGGATTTTTCTTTCTTTTTTTTGGCCTAAAACCAATAGAGTATTAAGTAAAGTTCATGAACTATGAAGATATTTAGTAAGTTCTCTACTGTAAATATATTAGTTTTTTATTATTATTTATAGCGTGCATGGTTAAATATTTTACAGCTATAAAGGCTATTTTCTCAATATTTCGATTGTTTTGAACCCTCATATTCCAGATCTTCCAATACTTCCAAATATTGTCATATCCTTACAAACCACACATCAATGGAAATAATGTTTTTCTTTAGCTTTCAGATTATATAGAAATCTCATTTCTAATGAAAAAAAAGACACTAATGACTTGTTTTGTTGTCCAGGGTAATATATATGATAAAGCTGTGTCTGTCACAGGGTAAAAATAAATAAATACAGTTTTATTAAAGCTTTATCTCACAATTTGGGGGAAGATTAATAATTACAACTTTTGTGTTCAGTAGAGTGAACAAAAAAAACATTTATTTAACATTACATTTTTAGCATTTATATATCTCAATTCTGAGAAAAGGTCAGTTTTGTGAGATATAAAGTTGCTATTGTGTTTACAATTAAAAATCAAACAAACAACTCTGGGGGAAAAAAGTCAGAATTGTGAGATGCAAACAAAATTCTGAGTTTGTGTCTCATTTTAATATACCTTATCATTGTTATAAATAAAGCCATGGTGCTGAAATGTGCCATTGACAGTTCACCTAAAAATTTCGTCATTATTTACATTCTTTCCCTCAATGGAAAGACCAGGTAACCAAAACTTTGAATGTCAAAAAAAAGGTCATATAGCTGTTTTAATATACATCTATGCGAAGGTCACAACTCTCTATACATGTGTGTTGATTGTTATTACGTTTTAAATAAAAATCTATAAAAAAAATCAGTTTTTTGGATTTTTTAGGGTTTTTTTAACCTCCACTTTCAGTGAAGGAACCGAACCCTTTGATGTTTCATCAATTAATATTTTAAGTCTGTCAGGTTTGAAACAGATGTTAATGAGATAATGTCAACAGAATCTTCTTTTTTTCCCCATTAGGTGAACAATCTTTATAAGTTAGTATTTTTAGTTTTTTATTTTGGCCTCCCTCCTCCTTGCAACTCTGCTAGACACAGACAAGCATCTCTGATTTCTAGTCATTATTTGTTAATGTGTATTTAAGCTTGACATCACAACAGATAAGACCTCTAATGATGTGACGCTACTGGAAAACTGTGTCAGTGTCTCTCAGTCTTACATAAGTTGAATAGCAGCACTTTTCATCAGAAGATCACCCAGTTACAGGCTATGTGCAGTCCCCTTTTGATTTTTTATTGATTTTTTTATTTTTTTTATTTACTAGTTAGTTTTGAAATGTTGGGCTTCTTGTCTATATTTTAAAAAAAAGTCAGCCAAACGTAAAGAAAACATCAAACCCTAGCAAACCCTTTTGTCAAACCCTAGCAATTTGAGTCTGCAATGCATATTTTTAAAGACAATTTTCACCAGATAGTTCTCATTCATTCATTTTCTTTTTGGCTTAGTCCCTTTATTAATCTGGGGTCGCCACAGCGGAATGAACCGCCAACTTATCCAGCATATGCTTTACACAGCGGATGCCCTTCCAGCCGCAACCCATCACTGGGAAACATCCATACACACTCATTCACACACATACACTACGGACAATTTAGCTTACCCAATTCACCTGTACCACATGTCTTTGGGGGAAACCGGAGCACCCGGAGGAAACCCACGCGAACACGGGGAGAACATGCAAACTCCACACAGAAATGCCAACTGACCCAGCCGAGGCTCGAACCAGCGACCTTCTTGCTGTGAGGCGATTGTGCTATCCACTGCGCCACCGCATCGCCACCAGATTGTTCTGAAGTAGTTTTTTTTACTGAGGGACATGTTTATGCATCCTTTTATTCTACAAAAAAATACAATTGTAAAAAATATATCTTTTCTGAATTATGTTTTTTTGTGTTAGAAACATATGCAAATTAGTGCAAATTCCTTTAAATAAAGCTTAATTTGCATATATAAATAAACATGAAAAAACGTATAAAAATGTATGCATGATGAAAACATTTTTTTAGTTAGTTAGTTAATTAGTTTGGGAAAAGTGATGAATTTGGAAATGTTGGGGTTCTTAGGCTTCTTTTCCAGCCTAATATATAGAAAACATCTAAAATACACCTTTTAAGTGTTTCTTTTGTCACACTTTCTGTCTTCAGTCTGCAGGTTTTAATCACAATGCATAATTTTGAAGGCAATTTTCACCAGATTTCTCAGATTTATTTATATCTATGTTCTAAAGCTTTTTTTACTGAGGGATATGTTTAATCATCATTATATACATTGTTTTTCTGAACTATGGAGATTTTTGTTAGAATTGTATGCAAATTAGTGCATATTTAATTGAAGAATGACTTATTTGCATACATAAATAAACAAAAATGTTTAATACATCACCTGGATTAAGTATGATGTTACTGTTAGTTTACCCTATTGACCTCTAGTGTCTTGCCTTAAACTTGAAGTGGGAAACTGACGGATTTAATTTGTCTAGTCTTTGTTATTAAAAGGAAAGTCCTTCTATGGCACTATAAATGACAGAATTGGAGTCTTAAACATGCTCCGCTGTGTTTTTTAGGTGCAGCAGAGCATGCTACTGAAGCCAGTGAGGAGGAAGAAAGGCAGAACTTTGAAGAGAAGGCACAGGAGATTGTGCAGAGTATTTTGCAAGAAGTGGTGAACACAGTGCCTGGAGGCAAGTTGTGTGTCTCTGAGAAGCTTAAAATATGAGGAGTCACATTTTCATTTGGATATATACCTTAAAACGGTTTAATACTATTACAATTTTTAAGTGCTTTCAAAAAAAGTGTCTTTCAGGGATATTATAGGTAAACTAAAACCATAAAACTAAAATTGCTGCCAGCAATTTATTATACAGTCAGGTCCATTAGTTAACAATAGTAACTAACATTAACTAACAATGATCAGTTTTTATTCATCTTTCTGGTTAAAAATTAAACATTAATTGTTTGTTCATGTTAGCTCAGTTCCATTAAGTCATATTTACCAAATCATTTTTTATTTTGTTTTATGTACTGAAATAAAACTAAAGCTTAAATTAAAATGAGTAAACTGTACATAGACAAAATAAACAAAAACAAGCTCAATTTAATAACCAATAATAATAGCTACAGCAAGATCGTAAAAATATCGAAATAGCACTGGTTTTTATGTGCTAAAAAAGTTTGAGCTGAGAGAAAATTATGAGTTAAGAAAATTAAAGATTATAATAAATAATAATTAAATAATGATAATAGATTTTAATAATGTAAAATGATAATAGAATTGAAAATGTAATAACTAAGCTGAATAGGGAGCATATAAATCTAAAATGTACATTAAATGAAAGCAAATTATAAAAAAATAATCAATTACAAAACAAACAAAATTACATCAACAAAAAAACATTAAATCAAAATGTAAGTAAGTTTAAAGTATAAAGTAAATAATTAAACCTTTTAATTGTAACTACAGTAGTATCTCAATGATATTTAAATAGCATTGCTGTCATATTATAACCAGGACAGTTTTAGGAAGAAAGAAATGAGCTAAGTAAGCTGAATAAGATTGAATTTAGTTAATTTTAGATAAAAGTAATATTGTGACATTTCTATTTTAAATGATGCTTTTAAATGTTAATGTAGATTAAAGCGCAATGTATTCCTATGCAGTATGTCATTTTTTAGTAATAAAAAAACAAAATACTATTTTTGTGTCCTTATAAGGAAAGGTGTACTCCATAAACTGTCCTTCTTGACTCTAAAGTGTGTGTTTTTCTTTTTTGTGTGTGTGTTCAGAAGTGAAGGCAAGCCACGAGGGTGAGGCTGAGTCTGCTGAGGTCAGTCCAAACTCTCTGGAAGAGGAGGGAGGCTTGGGCAGCGACAGTGAAAATGTTCACGCCAACGGCATCCCTGGCACCCCCATCTCCGCGAGCTTCACCCCATCCCTGCCCGACGACAGGCTGTCTGTCTCCTCCAATGACACTCAGGTACCGGCTTACACTTCTGCCTTTAAATGGGTCATGACATTGAGAAATCAGACATATTGTGACATATAAAATGTCTTTGTCCATAAAAACATTCTACAACTTTCAATCTTTAAAGCATCCTCCTCATTATTAACAAAACATTCCTTTAATCGAGCTGTAAAATGCCTTTTTTGTCAATGATGTGACATGATTTCACAGTGGGGTATTCACTTGCATAGACACTGTCCATTTGTGTTCAGGAAAGTAATGGATAATTCACCCAAAAAATGTAATGGACTTTTTAAAAAATTTAAGTACCGATTGATACTAAATTGGATACTTTTGACAACCCTATCTGAGGTAGTTCCAAACCCTTGAGACCTTCATTCATCTCTGCAACACAATTAAGGATATTTTAGATGAAACCCAAGAGTTCTTTCATCCTCCATAGACAGCAAGGGTTAAGACATTTTTAAAGTCCAGAATTAAAAAAATGTGTCCTCTGTGGTTCATTTATAATGTTATAAAGCTACGATAATATCATTGTTTGCACAAAAAAACTAAAATAAATTGACAGTTTCTTCTCTTGAGCCGCAGTTCATAGCGTTCACGACAGCATTATGTGTTGCAGTGCTGACGTATAAGGCCGCGGTCACACTGCACTTGCAATTTAGGGGCCCTGTGACAGGAAGCGGAGGATGCTTTTGATTAGCCAATCAAAACTATGGCCATTTATTGACATAAAACGCCCTATCATTTGTTTTCTTTTTAGCAAGAAGGTCAGAATGAGGGTTAAAACATAGTTGTTTCTGCATACAGTGCATCCAGAAAGTATTTATAGCGCTTCACTTTTTCCACTTTTTTTTTTGTTACAGCCTTATTCCAAAATGGATTAAATTCATTTATTTCCTCAAAATTCTACACATAATGCCCCATAATGACACTGTGAAAAAATATTTTTTGAAATTGTTGCAAATTTATTAAAAATAAAGAACCTGAAACATCACATGTACATAAGTATTTACAGCCTTTGCTCAATACTTTGTTGATGCACCTTTGGCAGCAATTATTGCCTCAAATCTTTTTGAATATGATGCCACAAGCTTGGCACACCTGTCTTTGGGTATTTTTGCCCAATCCTCTTTGCAGTACCTTCAAGCTCTATCAGGTTGGATGGGAAGCGATGGTGTACAGCCATTTTCAGATGTCTCCAGAGATGTTCAATAGGATTTAGGTCTGGGCCTTGTCTGGGCCACTTAAGGACATTCACCGAATTGTTGTGAAGCCACTCCATTGGTATTTTGGCAGTGTGCTTTGGGTCATTGTCCTGCTGAACCGTCACCCCAATCTGAGGTCAAGAGCACTCTGAAGCAAGTTTTCATTCAGGATGTCTCTGTACATTGCTGCATTCATCTATCCCTCTATCCTGACTAGTCTTCCAGTTCCTGCTGCTGAAAAACATCCCCACAGCATGATGCTACCACCACCATGCTTCACTGTAGGGATGGTATTAGCCTGGTGATGATCGGTGCCTGGTTTTCTCCAAACGTAACGCCTGGCATTCACTCCATTCAGACCAGAGAATTTTGTTTCCTATGATCTGAGATGTCTTTTGGCATATTCCAAGTAATATTAGTATATTCCTTAGTAATATAGTATATTCCTTAGTAAAGGGCTGCTATGTGCCCTTTACTAAGGAGTGGCTTCCGTCTGACCACTCTACCGTACAGGCCTGATTGGTGTATTGCTGCACAGATGGTTGTCCTTCTGTAAGGTTCTTCTCTCTCCACAGAAGAACGCTGTAGCTCAGACAGAGTGACCATCCAGTTATTGATCACCTCCCTGACTAAGGCCCTTCTCCCCCGATCACTCAACTTAGATGGCCGGCCAGCCATACGGATGATGGAGGCCACTGTGCTCATTGGAACTTTCAGAGCAGCAGAAATTTTTCTGTAACCTTCCCCAGCCTTGTGACTCGAGATAATCCTGTCTTGGAGGTCTACAGACAATTCCTTTGTCTTCTTGGTTTGTGCTTTGACATGCACTGTCAACCCTGGGAACTTATATAGACAGCTGTATGCCTTTTCAAATCATGTCCAATCAACTGAATTTACCACAGGTGAACTCCAACTCGTTCTTGAGAACGCTGAAACATCTCAAGAATGATCAGTGGAAACAGAATGTGCCTGAACTCAATTTAGAGCTTTACGGCAAAGGCTGTGAATACTTATGTACATGTGATTTTTCAGGTTTTTATTTTTAATAAATTTGCAACAATTTCAAAAAATCTTTTTTCACATTGTCATTATGGGGTATTGTGTGTAGAATTTTAAAGAAATTAATTAATTTAATTCCATTTTGGAATAAGGCTGTAACATAAAAAAATGTGGAAAAAGTGAAGCGCTATGAATACTTTCCGGATGCACTGTATATGTGTTTTTAGCATATAAAACATTTATTAGCATTGAACCTCAAGTATCATATTAAAATAGAATAAAAAAATCCACATCATGACCTCCTTAGTTGTTCACAAACATAGTAAAAGTGCGGCTTTTTTACAAATGTGTACTCTTTTGATATCATGCTGTTTTGATATCATAACAAACCATTTTGCCTGAAATAATTTGTGAAAAAAATAACCCAGTTCTCCCTCATCTTGAAAGTAATCCGACTTTTGTTTTGTAGTAGTAATAAAATGCCTTTGGAAATAAGAGTCACAGTGTATTGTAGGCTTGTTTATAATTAAAAGACCCACATTATGCCTAAACTCTGCTTTTTTTCTACTTCTTTTCACTTGGAATAGTGAAGCAAAAATAGTTTTGGAAATAATGGTTCTGGTGTATGGTAGTCTTGCTTATAATTAAAAGTCCCACATTATTCCAAAAATCTGCTTGTTTTCCCCCCCTTGAAGTAGTAAAGCATAAAAATATTTTGTAAATAAGAGTCTCTGTTTATTTCAGGCTTGTTTATAATTAAAGCCCCAAATTATGCATAAAATCTGTTTGTTTTCTTTTCTTGCATCATTGTTTTTTTATTTTATTTTATTTTTTTATTGAAGCTTTTGGACATAAGTGTATTCCAGGCTTAGTTATAAATAAATGTATCCCATTGTAATAAAGCTATATATTATTATGAAGAAGTAAAGCATAAATGTTTTTAAAAATAGGAATCCTGTTCTTCTCTTTATAACACTGGAATTAGTAAAGCATAACCACTTTTTTATAATTATAACCCTAGA
>CAIGQW010005871.1:2162680-2173295 GCA_903798125.1 Danio choprae
ATATATATATTAATTAAAGTATAAATAAAATGAAAATATTATAGTTTTTACTAAATTAAACAGCACTGTTTCTGCATTCATCGCCTCACAGCAAGAAGGTCGCTGGTTCAAGCATCAGCTGGGTCAGTTGGTGTTTCTGTTTGGAGTTTGCATGTTCTCCCCGTGTTGGCGTGGGTTTCCTCCGGGTGCTCCGGTTTCCCCCACAAGTCCAAAGACATGCGCTATAGGTCAATTGGGTAAGCTAAATTGTCCGTAGTGTATGTGTGTGAATGAGTGTGTGTGGATGTTTCCCAGTGATGGGTTGCAGCTGGAAGGGCATCCGCTGCGTAAAACATATGCTGGATAAGTTGGCGGTTCATTCCGCTGTGGCGACCCCAGATTAATAAAGGGACTAAGCTGTAATGAAAATGAATGAATGAATGTTTCTGCATTCATTGGAATGAGGAAAAAGATATTAGTGTATCATAACCGTGAGGACTGGAGAAATGATGCAAAAAATTAAGCTTTGCCGTCACTGGCTGGAATAAATGACATTTTAAAGTATATTAAGATAGAAAACTGTAGCTGTTAATAGAATTTTCGATTTACTGAATTTTTGACAAAGTAAAAGCAAATTTTGTAAGCCTTTGTAGATGTATATATAGATAGATAGATATAGATATAGGTGTATGGTGATGATTGTGATGCTTTCAAACCCCCAGGAGATGGATTTAAATTCCAAATCAAGCTCATTGACATAAAAGATTAACACTCAGTCGTTTTTAATCTTGCTCAATTAGAGCACTAATGTCCTACAGTGTAACGTTATAACCAATTATAAGAGAACACCTGGCGCTAATCAACGGCTCAGCTCTAATCCAATGAAATCTCCATGTTTTCTCCTCAGTTCAAGGCTCACGCGTCCCGCTATTACCCTCTGCTCTGTGAAATCATGCAGTTCGACCTGATCCCGGAGCTGCGGGCCGTCCTGCGCAAGTTTTTCCTGCGCATTGGACTGGTTTTCCAGATCACCAACAGTCTGGAAACAAATCCAACTGTCAACAACGCCTAGGAGAACCAACATGTGTCCCAGAATGCATCAGTCATTCTTCCACCACCGTCCGAAAACCCCACAGGATGTCACGTGATCTCCTGCAGCCAATGAGGAGAGAAGATCTGAACGAAAAAGATGGATTGCGTCAAATACGATGGTACTAAAAAAAAGAGAGAAAGAAAGTCAAACCCCGCCCTCACGCCTGGAATAAACAGCCAATCCCAGATCAGGAATTGTGTCACATGACCAGGTCTTGTATAGATAGGATCTAATTATCATGAGGATGCTGAACATCGCTATTACTACACAAACGCTTGACCCTTTGAGAGGTCCAGAAATATTTCAACAAACAGTGTCTTGGCATTATCTTCAAATCTGTTCGAGAAACGAGAGAAGGGTTGCTCATCAGGCAATCTGATGTGATGTTTAAGTGATTCGGATTGGTTCTTTTGTTTTTGGAGTTTGCACCGCTAATGGCTAACATTAGCATGATTAACTAGTTGTACAGAATTCCAGCTTTGTAATATAATCTCACAACACTAGATTTTTGTTTGTTTGTTTTCTGTTTGTTTGTTTGTTTGGAAATTTGCTGCACTTGTTTTCTCGATCAAAATGCACTGGAGATTTTTACTTTTGTGATAAATTATTGAACTATGCCATCTTTCCCTCCATAACTGTCCAGCTAGAGATTTCTAATACTATATAAATATATATATATAAATATAAACTGATTAGTTCGATTTACTCCATTTTATATATGCTGACACTTTTTTAATTAAACGGAGATCCTTTAAAGGAGACAAAAAAAATAACTGGAACTTGAAAAGCGAGGGCGACTTTAAATGTGAGCTGCATCTGAATCACTGGTTTGTATCCCTGTTTGAGGTTAGGCTTCACTCTACGTGTACACATTTTTAAAAAAAAGTTAATATATTTAAAGACGGTGTCTTTGCTTTTGGGGATGGGGGTGTACTGTATAGAAATGAACGATAGCTGTGCTTTAAAACTGCTGATGGGAAAGAAGAGCTGAAGCATTCCTGGCTGTAGTGAGGGTGGCAACTGTAATGGTACGGCCCTGTAAAGTTTTCTATATGGAATAAAATGATCTGTACAACTCTATACGACACCGCTCATCATTATGCACGCTTTCTCTTCAGGTCAAAGGTCAATAAACGGTTAGCGTATTTGCCCTGACCTGCTCTATTATTTAGAGTTTTGTGACCTTGAAAAGGTACAGTAGGTTTTTGTTTTCCTTTAAACAATTTTAAAGAAGTAATCAACACTTTAAATCAGCAGACAGTACATTGATGAAAAGGTAAAGAGATAACTGTAATTTAAATAAAAGCAAAAATGCTGTTGTTTTGAGCTAAAACATGTTTCTACAAAAATGTCAAGAAAAATGTGTTTTATTTATCCACAAATGAGCAAATTACAGTTTTTCTCAGTCGCTTTAGTACATTTCTCAGATCAGAATTTTAATTTGCAAAACAGTAAGTGCATTTCTCAAAACGGCGCAAATACCAAAACAGCATAGATTACCTGCAAAAGCCAGTCTCTTGCTCAATATCCTTAGTTCATCTCTCAAAACTACATTTCTGTGTCAATGAATGTGTCAGTGCCATCAGAATGACAAGTCCTGCTGTCATTGTGTGTGGATAAGACAGTCAAATTACTTAGTCATGCTGTCAATATAACAGTGTACTCTGGAGTTCTGATGTAAACTGTGGCTAATATATATATTGTGATACAGACATGAAAAGACAGCACAGCATAACACAGAAAAAACAAAACAAATGTAGAAATGTGAACAGGACAATCTCCTTTCAGATGCACCTTTAGACAAAGCCAAGACTCACCTTAAGAAATGTACCAATTCTAGACAGATTTAGAACAAAGTCTAATGGAAATGCATAGAAAAATGCATAATGACAAAATATTAAGACAACTTGTTCAGCCATTTTACATGTAAAGACGTAAGCCACAAACAAACGATTAAATGTTGTGGGCAGTGAGACTATTCAACAGAGACCAAAATAATACATTTTGATCAGCATGACATAAGCAATTGATAATGTAGGAAATATCAGGCAATTGCACATAATCGTTTGCATGGATGTACGCAAGCATTTGCAACTTGTTCAAAGGAATGAGAAACTGCTTTTCTGATGTGCACAAGTGACACAATGATGTGAAGATTGAACAGGTAGCTTTGAGAATTTCAATTCAGATCTGAGAAATGGACCAAAGTGACTGAGGAAAACTGTAACACAATTTGTAACATATAAAAGCTAGCATACATAGCGAAATCTAGAGTAATATTTTTCTAGAGAGTAATATATATATATATATTTTTTTTTTTAAGGTTGGGGAAAAACACACACACACACAAAAACAAACAAAAGATCTCGGGCAGAGATGTGATTTGAATTAAGTGGATTACAAAATGTTCAAAACTTCTCCAAATATTTATTTTTAACATTCAATACACAATTACATTAGCGTGTTTTTCCAGATATACTGTAAACATACAATTCATTTTCTGTGAAACAATTAAAAATCACATTACAGCATGGTATCTCTCATCAGACAAACAAACAGAATGTGTGTGATTCACACAATCAGTATGAAGCGTGACATTTGATTTCTGCACTCTCTGACTGGAGCGAACAGACTCTTAATGCTGTAGGAAGTGTTCCAGAACTTTCTAAGAGCAATATTTCATTCAAAACTAAAAACTACAAAAAAAAACTTCTTTGGCCTCATGTACAACTTAAAATGTTACGAATCCAGCACAAGAACTCAATGAGATTTAGCCATGGTAAGTGGACGGTCCTTCCTAGTCCCCTGCGTGGTCTCGGCTGGATGGTCTGCGTTTGCCCATCGATCTCTTCAGCGTATCTGAGGAACTGGCTCGTAACCAGGGGTCTGTGGCCACGCTGTCCATGGAGACGGGCCGGTGGGTTGAAGGAGTCTGTGACCAAAGATCCTCTCCTTCCTCTGCGGACGCGTCTCCTACACGACATAACATATTCAAACATCAGCATCTCAATACTCTTGACTTACTAACTTCACGTCTTTGTGTCTGACAAGGTTTGAACAAATGTCGTTAGCATCATTTACTGTAGGGTTTTTTTTTTTACAATACCAGCACCAAATCGATGTTTTCAAAACATTTAAATAATGTTTTAAGCAAAAGAATAAAAGAAATGACAAATCAAATATCAAACAATATCCAAAGTAAATGCCAAGCAACAAATTTACAACCTAAGAGGGCATTCACACAGAATGTGTTTATCCATTCTATTGTGTTTCTTTCCATTTATTTCTATGTAAATAGTGGCTTGACGGTAGTGTGTGACCATTACGCTTGTGTACGCTTGCATCTTTTGTAGCGCCTCTCACATGACCACTGCCTTTTTAACATGCTGTGCCATTGCAAAAGAATTTCATCTATTACATGCAGATGTCACATGCATCTATGTCAGTTTCAAAGCAATGGACCAATCAGATCTCAGAGGCAGGACCAGCTTCTGTTTACAGTAATTTATGGTTTTATTTGATGTTAGTATGCCAAACCATTCCTGATCACTGCATCTGGCATTTTTAGACAGAAGCTGTATGAAGGGCTCCTAAGCCATCTAAATCCCTGCTCACACTGTGGGTTTCACGATTTGGCCATCAGGCAAACTTTGGAAATCCTAAAACATTCCTATAGTCCTAGGCTAGAACATGTAGTCTTTGATTGACATGTTTAACGACAGCCAATTATTAGCCAAACTCACAATCAAATATTCCCTCTAATAAAATTCTGGCACTTTCCAACACTCTTATGATGAGCATCAAACCAACAGTCAATAGGAGCATGTTCAGTGTGACAACTTCATTTAAACTACCTCTGAAAAATATCGAAAGGTTTTTTTGGAAAACGCACATCACGTGACTACACACACACTCTGCCATGCGCTGAAAGCTGAGCTCCGGGCAGTCAGCGGGAGCTTGAGCACACTTGCCCAGCTGAGAGCAGCCGAACGTCCCGAATCTATGGCTGGATCTCATCTCTCTGTAGTTGTTAAACGTGATGTATAATTCATCTTGTGTAGTAGACCTATATCTAACTAGTCAGTCTCTTGAATCTATTAGCCTACTTGTTTTCAGGTAACGTGTTTGGGCTGATAAGTTAATATAGCCTACCTATTAATTTATGTAACCACATACACTGATTCCGCACGTTTGACCGATTGCTTGCCTTAATTTTTCCTATATTGTATAAAATTATTTCACTTTATACTTTTATAATTATTATTATTAAAATGATAGCTTACTGATTATTATATTAAGCAAAAGAGACGGCTGTGTCGTATTTTCACCATGCATTTCCTCTGTTCTTAATGTCAGGTTATATGCACACAATAAAGATTATCAGATTTGCCAAAACCACACAGTGAGCCTAAAGTTTCATGTTTTTCAATGAAAATGAAAGGAGGCAGTTATTAGGCTCAGTTTTGTTATAAATTTGCATATAGTGAAGATGACGGTCATATAAATATGCAAAGATTCCTTAATATTTTTGGTGTCTGCTATGTTGACACGACCTGACGACCTGAAGATAGTGAAACATAGCCAGGGTGAATGACGTTATAAAAGTACACTGCCGTTTGAAGATTTACCCGACATGTCCTCACGTCCTCGGGAGTTCGTTATAAACTTGCATCTTTTTCCTGTAAGTTCAGTTTCAAGTCTGAACCTTGTGTACTAGATATTGAGAAAAAGCCCTGTTTTTAGATGTCTCCATTTTCCCCCCATCCACACTGACACGGAGCAACAGCGTCTTAAAACGAAAACGGCCTCTTCAGCGTTTCTAAAAACACAGTTTTCGGGTCTCAAAAACTCCGGGTTAGTGTGGACGAAAGGTGAAACCGTAGCAAAACTTATGCGTTTTAAAACTAAAAAGTATTAGTGTAAACAGGGCCTTAGAAACCACTCGCAATCTTCCCTTGCCTTGTTCCCTGGGGGAAATGCCCGTAGCCATTTACAAGTGCGTTCCACTTCAAGGGAATGAGGGAAGCTTACATGTATACCCTCGATTTTGACCAAGGGAGCAAGTCGGCTTCATATGTCTACTCCAGCACCTATATGCCCAATCCTGTTCCTGTATATCTACCTTCCTGCTGCAACCGTGATCAAATGCACCCGTCTTTAATTACCAACTGCTCCTTCAGATCCTACTTAGTTGGTTTAGTTGTGTTGATCGGGGTTGGAGCTGAACTCTGCAGGGCGGTAGATCTCCGGGAACAGGATTGGGCAGCCCTAATTTAGGACATTCCATTTTATAACCCATTCTAATGTACCGCCAGTAGTGGACACTTATGTAACGGTATCAATGATGTACATCTGAGGGAATGAGACGAAGGGAAGTTAGCGAGTGAAGGCCATTAAAAAATTTGAATGGAATGCAGCCCCTGTCCACACAGCTTAATGGAGGACATGTCGAAAGCCCACAAAGTAACAACAGCCAATCACATCCAGCTTGTACCATGACACAAAAAGGCTGCAGTGTATAAAATAATGTACAAAAATGTATATAAAGGTTGATCATAAAGCACTGGGTGATTAGCAACCGTGATAAGATTGTCCTCCAATCTGACAGACTGCTATTCTCCGGTGTTGCACGAACGTCCCTGGCTTGCGTCTGCACTAGAATTTACATAAAACGATCTGATTAGCTGACGTCTGCATTAGCGCTTGAAAAGTTAAGCATTTTTCAACTTCTGCAGGGAACAACAAACTCAACACAACTGGACGGATCCACAATTCAGTTTGGAAACGCTTGACGATACTCCAAAGTCATTGGGTAACACTACATATTGTTTGCTGTGAGGTACCACTGAGGTATCAGCATCTTGATTGTCATTCAGGCTGACATTATTACAACTGATCTTACAGTGTGACATGGGGATCACAGGGTATATTACAGAAAGTGTCTTATCTTAGGTCTTAAGATGCGAATACCTCAAATTAGGATTTTCTGCTAATTCGTATTAAAGAATCAAATCTCAACTTGATTTAGGATTCTCATTCCATCTTACATTATTGCATTATATCTCTAATTACGAAATCCTAAATTGTGTCATAACGTTTGACAATCCACTCTCAGGTCTGTTACCAAGCAAAAAAAAACACTGCGTGAGCTACTAATGAGTTATCTCTGAAAGAATATATATATTGCAGTGTGAGTTGGATTTAACTGCATGTCCTGACCTATGATGATGATATTGTTTACAACAGTTGAGTCCACAACACATTTCACTATAAATATTACATCTTGACAACACATAGTGATGCCTGATGTAGCACCTTCTAAATCAGTCTATAATGCAGTAACTTGATCAAATATGTCTTTGTGCTTGTTAAAAATACAATATTGATATCCATGTTCCCTTTCCAACTGTGAAACAAATGACAGTCTGGATCAGTGTAGACATCTTGTGGACAAATTTGTGCAAAAAGATTCAGAGCACATTTGTTAACTGCTTACACGTCATTTGCAGGTACAGTAGCTTTTTACCAGTACTTCTTTGGTACCAATACTTAACAAAATTCTATTGATTTCTTCATATAAAAAGCTCATTTCCAATCCTCTACTTCCTGTGCTTCTGATTATATTGGGCATATTAAGCTTCAGTGTAGAACAGACTTCATGCCGGTAATCAAAAAAAGTCTAGCGAGGGTGGAATAAATCAATTGTAGGCGATTTTGCTTTTGCATTAAGGGTGGCTGACCTGATCTCCAGTCATGTTCCCTCATGTTATTCAGCGATGTCATCTTGTTTTTTGAGCGCTCCCTCAGTCTCTCTATTTCTGTGATGGTTAGCGAGTGCAGGGACTGGCTGTCAGGAGCGCTGTCAGGTCGAGTGTACCCGTTTACCACATCCTAGCGTCAAAACAATAGTACAGTCATTCAGCGCAGGCACTCTGTGGATGCTTTCAGTTTGAGGGGGAAAAAAAAACAATCATTCCAGCTCTGTTCCAAAACCCAACCCGAAGGCTTTGAAGATAGCTTGTTCTGATTACCTTCTAAAGCAGCATTGCAAATTATATTTTGAAGAGAAGGCAATTCCAGACTGCACTGCATTGAATGAAAATAAGCAAGTAAATTTGGATCCTGTTTTGCTTTTCATTTAGTGCTTCCCATTATGTTTAAATAGCTGCTTAAAAAGTAACTGCTCTGAGTGTGCATTTATCATCTTTAATATTAATGTGAGCTCACACATTGTTAAAACATCAATTATAGTACTAAGTTTGTCACTCGCTTTGCAAAAAAACAAAAACTAGTGATGCACAATATGTTGGCAATCACGTTGGTGGCCATATCGATATTGATTGATAAATATTTATTCTTAGCGCTATTCTTATCAGCCTGATAAGAAAATACATTATTCTTCATATTTGTCTGCCTAAATAGTGGTTATTGGCTTTCAAATGAAAAACATTATTGGTATTGTCCAAAATTTCAATATTGGTGCATCCCTAACAAAATATGTGTTGAAAGTCCAAAAGCATTTATGGCAAGATGAACCCTATTATTATGTAGTTCGAATGACCCTGAAATACAGGAATAATCTATTAACAATGATCTAAATTACCACACAAGCAGGAGCACCATTTCCCCAATATCAGAGGAGAGAGCTATCACAAATGTGATACTGATTTTAGACAACAATTCAGGTTTTTGATTAGTGTTTTTCATAAGTCTTGCAAGGAAAGGGAATTTTTTTTAAGGTGTTTCCTTTCAGTTCCCTTATTTTCCGCAGTTAGGTTTTTAAAATACTCCAGTTTTTCCAGCGTGTTTGCTTGTGTTTTGTTTTTTGCAACCAAGCACACGCTGTAGAAAAAATGCTGGGTTCCACACAATCAATCTGTGTTGAGACAACATGAAGGAATAAAGTTCACTTATTAGTTTTTTCAATTTTAAGTGGATTGAACATAACACAATTCTGGAGTTTTTTTATGACAACTTATTTGTTCTGTTTCAGCTTATTGTATAGAAGAAGTTTAAACAAACAATTAAAAAAAAAGAGATTTGGCTGTATATCAGTCATCGGCTTCCGAATATTACGGATTATTGGTTATCATTATCGGACAAAATTTCTATAGAAGACGTGCATCCATGATATTAATTTAGCCAACTAATTTACCAGCACAAAACGCACTCAGACAAAATACTGTTTAATAATTGTTATCAAACTAAATCCACCAAAAACATTTTTGTATACAGCTGAAGTGAACATTTTTAGCCCTCTTGTGAATTCGTTTCTTCTTTTTCAAATATTTCTCAAATGATGTTCAACAGAGCAAGGAATTTTTCACAGTATTTCCTATGATGTTTTTTCTTCTGGAGAAAGTCTTATTGGTTTTATTTCAGCTTGAATAAAAGCAGTTTTTATTTTTTAAAACCATTTTAATGTCAATATTATTAGCCCCTTTAAGCAATATTTTTTTCGATTGTCTACAGAACTTGCCTAATTAACCTAGTTAAACCTTTAAATTGCACTTCAATCTGAATACTAGCATCTTTAAAAATATCTAGTAACATATTATGTACTGTTATCATGGCAAAGATAAAAGAAATCAGTTATTAAAATTATTATGTTTAGAAATGTGTGGAAAAAAATCTTTCTGTTAACTAGAAATTGGGAAAAAATATTCAGGAAGGCTAATAATTTTGCCTTCACCTGTATATAACAATACCAATGGAGCTTGGTTTTGGAACAGCTAATGGCTTCACCTTGTTCAGTGAGGTTCTAGGTGTGTATAACTGAAGTCTCTTACATCAGTCACATCTGGTTTCCTAACTCTGGCTGTCATTCTCTGGTCACGCCGGGATTGTAGAAGCAATGAATCTCCACTGGGGTCTGTGTAAAAACAACTGATTGGTTATTTACCGTCGACAAGTGTTCAGCAACAGCAGGCTCTGCAGTGTTTCCTCTATCAAGATTTTCTCCAGCTCCAACATGCACGATTCAAGCAATCAACGCTTGGTAATTGAAACGGAGCAAATGAAATAGCATTTAATGGCTGAGAATGAGACTGTTTGGGGAGCTTATATACAAGGTGACTCTCTCAGGCATTATCCTCAACCCAGAGTCAATCTCTCGTCTGTCTGGCGTTCATAGCTGTCACACTCGCTGTCATCAGGTCCTGGTGACTGTGACAGAAGCTGTTTGAGTGAATGACTGCAAAGTCACGCACACACTGCATGCTATTTATACTGACACACAAGTTTGTTTGTGTATATTGTGGGGACATTACATGGGTTGCCATTGTTTTTATACTGTCCAAATTTTATTTTGTATTGCTCTAACCCCACCCTACCCCTAAAGCCAACCCTTGCAGGAAACTGTGTAGTTTTACTTTCTGAAAAAACTAATTCTGTGTGATTTATAAGCTTTTTGAGAAATGGGCACATCAGCAATATCCTCATATTTCACCACCTTCTTGTAATACCTGTCATTATACAGATTTGTGTCCTGATATGTCACAAAAACACACACACACACACACACACACACACACACACACACAC
>CAIGQW010005871.1:2173695-2187795 GCA_903798125.1 Danio choprae
ATATTATAACGTACTTTACAGAAATGTCAAATGAAATGTCAGACAGACTGACCCGCAGCTCTGTCCCTCCTCAGGCTGTTGATGGTTCGCTGCTGTTGTCGTAACAGAGCCTGTTGTTGTATATCTAGATTGTGATCATCACTGGGCGGTTCAGGATATGCCTGCCGCATCTCCTCACGAGATACTCCATCTGACAACACACACAAACGCAAACACACACACGGAGATAAGTCATTCTCTCCTCCGGGCCTCACTTACAGATAATAGAGAGAGATACAAACAAATATGATCCAGTCACAGAAAACACTGGCTCATATCCCCAATCAGTTCTGTCTGGATATAAATATAATTGAAAAATAATATTTTTTTATCATTATTTATATATCATTTATATGTTAGAACCATTAGAATTTTCCAGTGGCAATTGTGATATATATATATTATTAGAACAAAAGAGTCACACCATTAAAATGGATTCAATTCATTTATTTCCTCAAAATTCTACACACAATACCCCATAATGACAATGTGAAAAAAGATTTGTTGAAATTGTTGCAAATTTATTAAAAATAAAAAACCTGAAAAATCACATGTACATAAGTATTTACAGCCTTTGCTCAATACTTTGTTGATGCACCTTTGGCAGCAATTACAGCCTCAAGTCTTTTTGAATATGATGCCACAAGCTTGGCACACCTGTCTTTGGGAATTTTTGCCCATTCCTCTTTGCAGTACCTCTCAAGCTCTATCAGGTTGGATGGGAAGTGACGGTGTACAGCCATTTTCAGATCTCTCCAGAGATGTTCAATAGGATTTAGGTCTGGGCTCTGGCTGGGCCACTCAAGGACATTCACTGAGTTGTTGTGAAGCCACTCCATTGGTATTTTGACGGTGTGCTTTGGGTCATTGTCCTGCTGGAAGATGAATCATCGCCCCAGTCTGAGGTCAAGAGCACTCTGAAGCAGGTTTTCATTCAGGATGTCTCTGAACATTGCTGCATTCATCTTTCCCTCTATCCTGACTAGTCTTCCAGTTCCTGCTGCTGAAAAGCATCCCCACAGCATGATGCTGCCACCATGATGGTATTAGCCTGGTGATGAAACGTAACGCCTGGCATTCACTCCAAAGAGTTCAATTTTAGTCTCATCAGACCAGAGAATTTTGTTTCTTATGGTCTGAGAGTCCTTCAGATGCCTTTTGGCAAATTCCAGGTGGGCTGCTATGTGCCCTTTACTAAGGAGTGGCTTCCGTCTGGCCACTCTACCATACAGGCCTGATTGGTGGATTGCTGCTCAGATGGTTGTCCTTCTGTAAGGTTCTCGTCTCTCCACAGAGGAACGCTGTAGCTCAGACAAAGTGACCATCGGGTTATTGATCACCTCCCTGACTAAGGTCCTTCTCCCCCAATCACTCAGCTTAGATGGCCGGCCAGCTCTAGGAAGAGTCCTGGTGGTTCCGAACATCTTCCACTTATGGATGATGGAGGCCACTGTGCTCATTCACTCACTGTGCAACATTCAGAGAAGCAAAAAATGTTCTGTAACCTTCCCCAGCCTTGTGCCTCGAGACATCCTGCCTCGGAGGTATAGATATATAGGTTTAGAGCTTCACGGCAAAGGCTGTGAATTTTCAGGTTTTTTATTTTTAATAAATTTGCAACAATTTCAAAAAATCTTTTTTGACATTGTCATTATGGGGTTTTGTGTGTAGAATTTTGAGGAAAAAAATGAATTTAATTCATTTTGGAATGAGGCTGTAACATAAAAAAAATGTGAAATAAGTGAAGCGATATGAATACTTACCGGATGCACTGTAAAAGATCAAAATCTACATTCAACTACCCACATGATCTTAAAGGGTAAGTTAACTCTGTAATTAATTACTCATGTTGTTTCAATGCCCAGAGGCCTTAGCTCATCTTCAGAACACAAATAAGATATTTTAGATGAAACCCAAGAGCTCTCGGACCCTCCATAGACAGCAAGTGTCACAAGTTCAATGTCCAAAAAAGAAACCCAAAACACACAGTATGAACCAAATAATTTTTTTAAATAGTGTCAGGGTGTGCAATTTACTATGGGTAATACAATACGTGCATGTTGTGACTCTGATGGCAATACATTGCATTGCCTGTAGTAAAAGCACACTCGGCTGCCTGATGAGGAAGAGAAAACATTTTTTTTACAGTTTTTTGGTGCACAAAAGTGATGTTTGAGCTTCTTATGATCAGAGAGCTCTAGGATTTGATCTTAATTTGTGCTAGGGATGGGCAAAATTGACTTATCATTATGACAATAAATACTATAAAATATCATGATATAATATCATTAATTTCCTTCCTTCGGATTAGTCCTCTATTTATCAGGGGTCACCACAGCGGAATGAACTGCCTACTATTCTGGCATATGTTTTGCACAGCGGATGCCCTTCCAGCCACAACCCAGTACTGGGAAACACCAATACACTCTCGCATTCACACACATACACTACGACCAATTTAGTTTATCCAATTCACTTATAGCATATGTCTTTGGACTGTGGGGGAAACCGGAGCACCCGGAGGAAACATGCAAAAACATGCACACTCCACACAGAAATGCCAACTGGCCCAGTCGGGACTTGAACCAGCGACCTTCTTGCTGTGAGGCGACAGTGCTAACCACTGAGCCACCATGCCTCCCATAATGATATCAATAACAATAATTTATATTTATCTACAGAGACAAAAAAAAGTCCTGCATCTCTAGAGAAAAAACAATATGTTTCCTTTTGTTGTGAGCACACACAATGCAATATCTGTTTTACTCCTATTGGATGCTAGAAGGCACCCTTGCACATAAAAACTGCAAATATGCATTACAGAAGTAAAGAGTATATTTAGTAAAACAAAATGCTAATTGACCTAGCCTTTATCACTGTATTGAATACTATAAAATAGTACAATTTCTTCCTCATTCTGTGCTATGACATCACATCTGGTCACAAAAAGAAGGGTATTTCAAACACTAAACCGATGTTATCAAGTGAATTTAGAGTGAAAATATGCCAATTAAACCTGTTTGTGAACAGGCTCATACACACGCAAAGCTGTATCACATACATGATGCTGTAGTTCATTGTAGGTTTTACCGTTGTTACCACATTAAGAATAACTCTTGTCGTGGGGAGAATATTTATTGGTATATTGCAAATATCGCATATCACTAATTTGAGCTCCGAAGATGAATGAAGGCCTTAGTGGATTGGAACTACATGAGCCCACGTAATTAATATTAATATCAATTAATTAATACATTTTCATTTTTGGGTCAACTAATCCTTTAATTCGAAAGGACCCTTTATTTCATTTGCACATGCTTAATAAACGTTTAACGGGACATTCAAATCTGTGTTTGACCCAGAGAGAGCACTCATGTATGGTTGAGACAGATTCAATCTTTGTTGTTTTTTTTCAACTAGTATTATTAGATCTAATAGGGCAGCACGGTGGCGCAGTGGGTAGTGCTCTCGCCTCACAGCAAGAAGGTCGCTGGCTCGGCTGGGTCAGTTGGCATTTCTGTGTGGAATTTGCATGTTCTCCTCGTGTTCGCGTGGGTTTCCTCCGGGTGCTCCGGTTTCCCCCACAAGTCCAAAGACATGCGCTATAGGTGAATTGGGTAAGCTAAACTGTCTGTAGTGTATGTGTGTGAATGGAAGTGTATGGGTGTTTCAGCTGGAAGGGCATCCGCTGCGTAAAACATATGCTGGATAAGTTGGAGGTTCATTCCGCTGTGGCAACCCCAGATTAATAAAGGGACTAAGCCGAAAAGAAAATGAATGAATGAATATTATTAGACCTATGTTACAAACATTCAAATTGTCACAAAAATACAGCACTAGGATAAGTTTATTGTTGGGATATGACGATAGGGATCTACAATAGCAAATCAAGCAACTTTTTACATTGGCAATAGTAAAAATGCATCGTCACCAAATAATTTTTCAAGAGACTTTTCAAAAATGCTGATTAACACAGTAAAGAAAATTTTAATTGTTGAGTTCCAATGCGCTACTTTAACGGATGGGCACGAGAAAGACATTAATATATGCAGAAATGTATACAGTGGATTTACAAGATTTAGTGAGAAAACGTGCCCCAGTAATGTATTTGGAATTGTCAAAAATGTACGCAGCACCCTCTAGTGGATTTGTGTAAACAAAATCTGCAAGACAACATGGTGCAGGGTACATATTAGTAGATTTTCAAAAATGTAGTCCTGGGCACATATTTCCAACAAGCCTGGGTTGGAGATTTAAGAAAAATATTCAACTGTTTATTAATATAGTTTTTTTCTTTAAAATTTGGTCTGGTCAGAATCATTGTTTGTTCTGAATCACATGGAAAAAAGTGATTCTCAGTATATCCAGAATTGTGCAGTTCTAGGGAAGAAACAAATGAAAGTTGAAGGAAAGAGCATGACAAAGCAAGTGCACAGAGCCAGGCGATGCTGAGTCATGGCTCACAGAGATGCTGCTCATTTCTGTCCTGCTGAGGGTTTGATGACTGATGCCACCATTACTTCACCTCATGAGTGGCCAGATGGAGAGAGAGATCTACTGAATCCATCTTCTGAGCTAAGGAAAAGGTTAAGAGGACATAAAACATTCCTCTAGCTAAACAAATTAACAGGACTTTGGACATAGAATAATTGTAGTTTCATTTAACCATAACCAGGTTTTCTTCTCTATAAATCAATTGTTTTTAAGCCTCGTGGTAAATTACATCAATTTCTTCAACCTTCATAATAGCTATGATGAAAATCTTCTGTTTAATCTTTAGCTTTTCCATTACATCTGCACTAACAATCATACCGCAACACTGATTTATTATAGATTGAATAAATAAACTATGAATGATTTATTTATAATAATGTAAGTTTATTTATAATAATATTAACCGTTTTAGTTAACAATTCTTATTAGCAGTTGCTAATTTTTAAAGTGTTTGTTTAACCCAAATTGAATTCTGTAATATAAAATTTACTCATGCTTGTATTGATCAAATACAATAAGAAATTCATTAATCTTCAGAACACACAGTAAGATTTCTGTCCCTCCATTTTGAAACACTGATGCTTCAAAACATTCATAAGGAAAAACACAGATTGCATAGTTTAATCCAAGTATTCAAAAGAGAAATGATTGCTTTTTATAATGAACAGATTTAATTAACGCTTTTAGTTAAATATTATCAGTGAACAATGCCCTCAGTGATCCATTTTGGACAAAGCTCAAGCATGCTTACTTGACATGTGAGAACCAATGAGGTTCATTGAGTGTCATGCTGCAGTTTTGAGCTTTAAGGACTAATGAAGCTTGTTCTTGCATGTATAAAAGACTAAAAAAACAGTAAATACTGTACATTTCCCATATAAAGCGGTCATACATCTTCAAAACATTAGAATTAAACCACTTATGGATTTATATCTCATTATGAACATTCAGCAGCAAGAATTTGGGTGAACAAACCTTCAGTGAAAAGACACAGAAATTTCTTAGACTTCATTAAATAGACATTTGGAGGGCAGATGGAAGTTTATTATATTTCACTAAAGCGAACAATGGATCAGGGCATGAAGAAATGAGTGTGGATACTGGTGGATATGTGAAGGTTATAATGGCTGCTGAATGGGATTTTGAAAGCCATCACAGCTGTAATGAGTCTTTTTGGGAGTGAAATTACAGGCTGACTGAAGAGTTCAGTGTCAGATTTACCTCTGTACTTGAGACGGTTAAACTCCTGTAGGTTCTGCATGTTGGTCGCTGCAGTGGTGTGGGAAGCGGGTCTCCTGATGGGGGCTTGTTTGCGTAGTTTTGCCACATCAAAAACATCCTCCTGGAGCTGCTCTCTTGTCCTGTTTAATATGTGAGCATAATGTACAGTCCTGTTTAAATCTAACATTTTAACCTGTCTTTTGACCACTTTCTTGAATTGTGGATCTATGGGCAGGCTATATGTATGACCCCTTTCTGATCTTTCAACCAAACTGTGAAAATAAGCTTAAGCAATTCACATATGTTCTTGAATGGAGAAATTAAAAAATTATATAGAGAGCAGCTGCTTTGTTTCTTAAAAATCTGGATATGCTGATTATAAGTGCTCAAATTACACACCGTTAACCTCAAACACAATTATCTTATTCACAAGTAAATCATGTATGAAAATCCTGGTGAAGAACAGGTCAAACGAAACAAAACACCAACTCTGACAAGCCACACGTAATCATTAATATGTACGCCCTAGGCTGCATTTGATTGGACACAATGTTTTCTAGTGAGATTACAACAATGTTTGTTCACCCTATTTGTTTTTGTTTATTAAAGCATATTTTGAACATACTAAATATTTGGGATACAAAATATGGAATATATGGCTTATAAATCTATTCACTGCCACCCGAAGAGGCATAAGGTCTATTTAAATGTATCCTTTGCTAGTTTAACATGTATATTGTGAAATTTGTCACATATGTTTGTAATGAGGCAACAGACACATGCATATGTTTGTAATGAGGCAACAGACATGTTATCTACTAAAATAAGTGTTTAATGTACGTTAATGCATCGTGTCATATTACTCTGGATTTTTCTGGAGTGAAAGGATTTAGTATGATTTATTATGGTCAAAACCAATCTTTTCCTTATAGGGTTATTTCTGTTGTAACAAATGAGCATATCAAACAGTTTCTGGAGAATTCCTTAACTTACCAAAATTGCATACCTACTATGTAGATATTAGAGAATAATGTACCTATTGAATAAATGAATTGTACAAAATTCAACTTTAAAATAACAATGCTGAGTTAGTGTTAGAATGAGGACTGTTAAGAAGACCTAGTTACTAGCTAACATGCTTAAAACAACACGATTTGAAGAATTAGTTCTTTAGATAGAAAGTATTTGGTATTTTGTAGTCGTTTCAACATGTTCGACAACATGAGCATTTACAGTTGAAAAAGTTTTCAAACACATATGGAGATGGTCAAAAAAGGACAAGTCCAAAATGTTTAAGACCTTGTTTACACCTTCATTTGTGTGTTATCTATTTAGGATGCATCTACATAAATGGATCTTAATACTAGGTGTGAACTTGGTCAAAGGGTTATTACACAAAACAGACAATGGATATGATGATCAAGAGCCCAACACAAAGCATTGTAGTCTTGAATTAATGTTCTGAATACATCTGCAGGATATTTGTTTATCAATGTACCTGATATGAATGGGAGGGGGATGATCATTTCTGTTGGACTGCATTAACTGTCCCTCCAGACGTCTCTGTTCGCTCCGAAGCTGCCTACGTAACGCCGATAACTCTCTGATCACAGTGCGCTTTTCCTCTAAAACACAATGAAAGTGCATAGTTCAGGGATTGTGTATTTTGCAGCTGTGATGACTGCAGTACAGGCTGTGATGTGATTTACCTGTAGCCCTGATCTCATTCCTGCGGGCAGGCACTGGTGGAGAATGCGGTGCTGACACAGAGCGCATCTGTTTGAGGAAAAACAGAAAAATAGTAATCATTTTATGTAAAGTTCCTATCTATATGTGCAGTTCTTGGACAAAATGACCTTTAAAGTACAGGAACTGACTTTTTGTTATATGAAAATAAACAATGGCTTTTTTGTATTATATAATTTTAATTATTATGATAATGCTTTAAAATAAGGTTCCAGTTGTTAACTATATTTGTTAATATAAATATGGAAAACATTTCTAAAGCATATCAATAACCTCAGTTATCAAAATTTACATTGTTTACTTTGTAAGTGCACATTGTTAGCCTTAAGGTGAACAATTACTCTCTGCCAGTTAATCTACTGGTTTGGTAATATTTAGTCAAACTAACCAACTAGCCTAACCATTTGAGATGTCAATTTGACAGCTTGGCTGAAATATGCTTAGCCCCACCCCTCCAACCGTTCGTTTTCTGCGAGTGAAACATGAGAGGAGCACAAAAATAAAACCCCGCCCCTATTCAATATTGAGTAGACAAATATAATGACTTTAATCAACAGTTTCTTCTCTGCAGTGTCAGTATAGGGGGCACGATGATCCCTCCTCTCACATTACTTCGGATGCACCTGTGCTTTCAGGAAGTTGCGAACGGGCATCCAAGGGAGTGTACATCACTGTACAGTGCCAGTGAAAGCATGCAATATACACACACTGAGGAGAAGAAACTGATAAATAAAGTTGTTATTATTATGTTTTATGTCCACAAAAAAGTATTCTCATAGCTTGATAATATGACAACACGTATATTCAACAAGTTAATATTGACCACATGGAAAGGACATTTTTTTAATGTAAATAGCCAAACACGTACTCATTCATACATAATTATTTTTCTCGCTCTATGTAGAACTTCTGGGAAAATGTTTGATTATGAATGTATTATTGACTAATGAAATATAAAAACACTTTTTCTAAACTAATTATTGCAGGCCCAACATAAAATATTGATTACAATGCTAATTGTAAACACTGTACTTTCAAAGCTGCAACTTTTCACAATGCTGTTAGTAGATTTCTGCCTGCATCCAGACTGATTATCCAAATGATGAAAAAGTATTAGCATAAACAATGTATTTTGCGACACAACGAAATAAACGATATAGCATACTGTGAAACAATAGACTTTTTCATTTTGTCAATACAATATATATTGTATATAATATATACTTATAATATTCTGATTTAACCACTGAAAGCATATGGTTTGTTTTGGGGTTGTCAAATCTGGAACCTTGACAGCTATGGAGGATAAGGGATCTTTCCCATTTCACCTAAAATATCTTAAACACAAAAAGTACATAATTTGGATGTTCATTTCAGGTTTTGGAGTCTCTTCTAATGTTCTGATGAGTTGATTCAGGTAGGTTCAATTAGGAAGAGGTTGAAAATTTGTACTGTTGGTGTGCCTTCAGGAACAGGGTTGGGAAACACTGACCTAACCCATTAACACTGTCCATTTTTGAAGAAACACCTGTGTGCATGTGCGTCACTCACAGAAAGAGTTGCAGAAGAGCGATGGCTCTCTACTGATGGAGGTCTAGGAGTCTGCTGGCGTAGTTTCTTCTGCAAGGCTGGCAGAGGTGGTGATGGTGCCCTTTGGACCTTTCGGTATTTAAGAATCGAGAAACGGATGTTTGGTTTGAGGCCTTTGTGTATGCCTATGAACAAATGTAACAGACATAATAATGTGCCCCCCTCACCTCCTTCACATGCGTCTGCTTCTCTCTCTCAAGTCTCTTCCTCAGGGCTTCGTTCTCTTTCTCCTCTGCTTCTTTCCTCGCTTTCTCTGCTTCTTTACGACGCTCTTCTGCTTGTCTGATCAACTCCTCATTTTTGGCCATTTGCTATAAAATAGGTGACAGAATGGAAGAGTGTCATGTCTTGTATAATATTACATGATGAACAGAATTGAAGTTTTTATTCATATATCAACATTGATCACTGAACAATGTTTACAGCATTCAGATAGAGTCACAGAAGCTCATATCAGCTTCCATAAGAACCACCCAATGAGGTTTATTCTTGTCTATTATGGCTGACATTTAATGTTGACATTTTGCAAGCGGACGCCAGTCATTCCAATAGGAATCTGCGTGATTGGGTGTTTCGTGTGAGTTTTGTTTACTCACTTTTAAGTCAGTCATTAATTTTTATTATTTTTTTTATTTTTTGTGGGTTCAATGCTAGCACGATCCAGATACAAGTATTAGTGTAAGGAATCATTATTTAATATAATTAGTCATTTTTGTGTCAGGCTTGGTTAGTCTACGTTGTTATACTCTATAGAGGACAGACTATTTCAAGCTTAGCACACTCATATGTTCAATCTGGGTCAAGACCAGTGCTTCAAAGCGAATACATCTTCCTCTCGGATGGCCATTTTTGGGATTTGCGAGATAGAACTACGAATCAAGAACCTCTTTCTCTTTCTGTCGCTTCCTCTCCTGCTCCTCCTCGTACTCTCTTTGGATCCGAGCTCGTTGTTCAGCCAGTCGTCTTTCTTCTTTCTCTTCTTCAAGTCTGTGCCGCTCCCTCTCTTCTGCCTCCTTTATCCTCTTTTCCTCAATCTGTTCATCCCAATGATGACCATAAAGTGAGATGTCAGGCCAGAATAACAGAAAACAGAATCTAAAGCTGATTGAATGAGGCAAGTGTGTCCATACCTGTTGTTTCAAGCAATCTTTATACTTTTCCTGATCATGAAGCTGCTGTGGAGTGGGAAGGTCACTGAAAAGGTTACCTCGGGTATGAACAGTCGGCTGAGAAACGTAAAGACCTGCAGGCTCTACGGGGGCAGAAAGCAGCTGGATGGATTGCATGCAAAGGTCTTTTATTTTTAGCTTGTAAAATGGTGGTTGATTGTATTCAGAAATATAATTTGTATTTATTTTTTATTTTTTTAAATGTATAGTTCAGTTTACTTTACTTTATCTCTAGTTATATGCTTTTGTGATGTCCCAACTGTAATTCTGTGGCTACAGTTACATTATGCATGAAGTTTCAGTCACCTGCCCTCGAAGACAATGGTATCTGGGCTGGTCTGCCTCCAGAGTCATAAGCTTTCACATTTGTTTTATGCATTTGTTTCAAATCACCTGGAAACACAGAAACATGACTTCACTATGATTTATAATGCACATTTTCAGAATTAGAATGACCATAAAAAGCATGACATGGGCTGATATCATATTTAGATATACAGTGCATAAGCTGTTTACAGAAAAGGCTGTCAGTTCCAAATCAAATCGAAAATTGAGCAGCTAGAACTATGAACTGCATGACTGGGTGATCAAGGAGTCATTTTAAGGACAGTCTTAATGGCAAAATTCTTCTAGTGCACTGAAATATTCACCTAATGAAAATTCCCACAATAGATGCTCACTTTGTTCTCTTAACGCAAGTTCTTGCCAAACATAATATCACGCAATAGATAATTTAATTTCATATGCAAGGATAAACAAGTGCAGCTAGTCAGGTACAGAACTAACGGCTAAAATGTGGCAGGTATATGAAAGTATATACTTAAAGCAACACTACAAAAACTTATGTCTGTAAGATATCAGTTCTGTTGCTGTTCAAAAATTCCATTCTCATTTTAATGAGCTCAAAATCAGAATAACCTAATGATTTCTGAAGTATTATATCACACTAAAGACTGGAGATTTGTTTATTATACTACCAACTTGTAGATGTTATAAAATTGTTACAACAACGTAACAACATTGTTGCCATGGGTCTAGTAGGATTTAACATGCTGCTAGCTAACACATTGCTTAAATTATTTAAAACTCCAAGCACCTATTATAACATATGGGTAGCATGATTCTTACATGCTTTAGCACAGTGCTAACATGTTTTATATTCTTGATAATGTTTCCAAGATTACCATTAGCATGTTTTAACATTTTGCTAGCATACTCCAAACACTGCTAGCCTAAATAAACAATAAAAAGTTAAAAGTTTCTAGCATGACTTAATAGCCTGCTAACATATTTCAACATGCTGCTAGCATATTGCTAACAATTTAACATATCTAGCATGTTATAGAATGCTACGTTAGCATAGATTTAGATGTGCCTTTACTGAATGAGCACTGTGCTATGTCTGACAGATCGCACTATTGTCTTTCCTTTCTTTTTTCTTTAAAACTTGTTTAACACATTTTTATTCTGTTTTTAATCGTCATTTTTAATCTTTATTATTTCTTATATTTTATGTTTTTTTATTCTTGTTTATGTCAAGCACATTGAATTACCGTTGTGTATGAAGTGTGCTATACAAATAAACTAGCCTTGCCTAGACAGACACACAGATAGAATGTTTCTAGCATGATTTAACCCAGTGGATGTTTTTTTATATATATATATATATATATAAATGTTTTATAATGAATTAACACAGTACCTCGGAGATCATGCAGTTTATGTAAACATTGACTTTTTTTTTTTTAACACTCCCACTGACCGAGCAGCGTTTGCGAAGTGCGCTAATTAAAGCCTTCTGAAAGTGCAGTGATTGCAGCCGACTGTGAACAGAGTTGAGTGAAGTGTGAACTCTGGATGCATACTGATGAGGTTGCCATGATGGTCCCTGAGAGGGGCTCCTCCTCCTGCTCTTCCCCAGGGTTCGTAGGCCTTCATCTCAGCTTCTATCTTAGCATCGAACAGCTCCTTCTCCACCTTCTCACGATGCCGTCTCTGCTGTCGTTCCTGAATCTGTGCTCAGTAATTTGGTTTAATTAGACTTCGTTCACAGTGCACATCATCCGATTTGTTTTTCAAATCCCAAATGACAAATCTTATCTGCTGCATTTCCACAAATCAGAATTAATTATTCTCGTGTTGTCTTTTTGATTAAATGGCAAATTAAAGAGAAAAAAAGATTTTTGCTGCCTACCTAAATAAAGCCTCAATGTCAGATATTTAGGATCAACATTAAAGTAATATTACTCAACTTGTAATAAGACTTTGAAGTACCCTTAGAGGAAAAAAACTAAAGTTTCAGACAACTTCCAGATAACCACTTTAACCCTGATCTGCCTCTTGATTTCCTTTACCTTGGGAAATAGCAAGCTCTACTCTGATCTCTCTCTGTCATACTGTTGACGTTCATACTAAACTCAAGACATATTAGCATTCAAGGCCATTTGTCTTCAAACTCTTCCCTGTACTTTTTCAGACTCAATGATCTAGGAACCAGTCAGTTAAACAAACATCTTAGCAGCTATATATCTTCCAGTATCAAAGCTCCCCCTGAGGAAATACAGGGAAGATAATACAATTTGTCCTCCACAAGTCCTTCATCTGTGTCCACAGCCATTATAATATCTTCATATCAATTCACACCATACAGGAGCTAAACCTAAACCTGCGACCAAATCAGGCTCGTCACTTCATTACATTAACTGCAACAATATATCACAATTTTCCATTGTAAGAGTATTTCAATGTTTTACAGTTCATTTAAACGCATGAATTTGCGCAAATGTATTTTTTGTTTTTTATTGAAAGCTATTAGGCACAGTACAGTTCAAAAGTCTGGGATCATTAAGATGAAAAAGATACTTGTTTTCAGCATTGACGAATTAAATCAAATGTACAATTAAATGTTTATATTACTAAAAAATGATCACTATTTCAAATAAATGCAGTTTTTTCCCAATGCTGTTCAATTTTTATTGATCAAGGCATTTTGAAAAGATTCAAAAATTGTATTCAACATTGATAACATTAAAAAATTATTCCTTGAGCAACAAACCAGCATAATTGCAATGATTTCTGAAGGATTGTACATTTGAATTCTGCAAAAAAAACTGATAATTTGAATTGATAATATTTGACATTATTATTATTAATAATATATAAATTTTATCATTTGTGATCAAGTAAATTAGTCTTGTGCAAAGATGTAATAAAAACATTACCAAGCCCAAACCTTTGGTCATTACTTCTCATTCAATTAATGTTTATAATATAATTAAAATAATTAAAATTACCATCTTAACTTGAAAAGCTTTTATTTAAATGTTTTAATAAATGTGTCAGCATCCTTCATTAAATGACTAAAATGACTTGTCCTATCTCAGACTTTGGATTTCTAAATGTATATAAAAATAAAATCATGAAACATAATGAATGTCATCTGTTTTTGATATTGAAAAATGTTTTTATTATTATTATTATTATTATTATTATTATTATTATTATTATTATTAATACACTGTTAGTATAAATACATAAACAAATACATAAACATAATTTGAACAAAACCTGCTAAGAGTACCTGCTGCCTAAGTGCTTCTTGATAGCTAACAGAGCTTTCCTTTGGCTGCTGGGACCTCTCGCTGGTCACTGGTCCTGATGAAACAACTCCAGCATGGCTGATCGGAAAGACATACAGCAGAGATGAGCGGCATGTTATTCTGTCTGAATAAATGTGCCCCCTACTGGCACTTCAACATAACATGCCCAACATAACTTTGAACCAAAACTCTAATCAGAAATTCTTATTTACAATTTCTACATTTTTGTACATTACATTTAT
>CAIGQW010005871.1:2188195-2229162 GCA_903798125.1 Danio choprae
GTTTTAAATGAGGAGCAACTAAAGAATGTTGTTATTAAATTGACAGTTCTGACTCTGATTGGATTGTGAACACACTGTAAAATGTCTGTAAGGTGACTGACTGAATTCTAAAGCTGTATTATCAGGTTAATTTATGAAAACATGCACTTACTTTGTGAGGGAAGGAGGCTGCAGAACAGGCCAATGTGGTTCTGGAGGGATGCGAGACTGCTGACCCACTACTGGTCCATCTAAACAAAACAAAAAAAAGCTTTTTTGCTCGTTTTAAAATTTTGCAGTGTAATAATAATTTATAAATAACAATAATTTTGTTAAACAAAACCCAAATAACTGTAGTACCCTGACTTTTCACTAAGTCACCATAATTTTTAAGGATATCTATAATATCTGTGCCCCAAATCGGTGACAAAATTCACATTTAGTCACTTCCGCCTAAATGGATCAATAATTTTTGTTTCATACATCAAACAAAAATGCACTTTTCAAAGCACTTCACTGGACTTTGAAATGTGTGAACTCTATTTCTATGTATTCTAGCATTGTTATTTAAAATGACAAAACACTAAAGACTTCTGTGTTTTGAATCTCTCACATAATTAAACATTGCAAAAAAAACTAAACAAACAATTTGCTTCATTTTATTTTGGAAAACTTTGCTACGTATATATGAAATGACTGTTTTATAAAAGCAATAAGCCCCATGAAGCTGTGGCTTACATTGAATTTAGAACAGCTAGGAATGAAATAGTTATATTTGCTGCATTTGCTAAAACCTCAACAGAAGCTTTGTCCTTAAATGCATGTCCTTAAATGACATTCGTCATGGGTATTCGGTATGAATGTATGAATTCTGGCATGGTAGCTCTAGAATGCTGGTACTTCAAGTGTTAAACATGCATTCAACAGACACATTCAGCATTACAAGTACTGTAAAAACTATTTTTATACTGCAATATAACACTACGCCACAAAAAATATTAATACGTTTGTTGTCAGACTATTTTGCTTGTTTTAAGGAAAATATTTTTTGCTTGTCTAGAAAATGTTACTTGTTTTAAATTTTTTATATATATTTACTAAACTACAATAAAACTACAAACAAGACAAAAAAATGCAAGTAAGAAAATCATTTTTTGCAGTGTGCCATTTTTCCTCTCATATGCTTAAATAATGTTAAATAATATAAAAAGAATAATAATAATAATAATAATAATAATAATAATAATAATAAATGTTTATATACAATGTGCAGTATTTCTGTAAAGCACATACACAGTAGGCTGCTGGTTGCCAAGCATCTAAACATAACTTTGTAACAATGCATTGTTTCACAATGCACACATTTGACACTACAATGCAGGCTTAACACTGCACTGCAAAACAATGCAATTTCATAAGCCAAGGTAAAAGGCAGTGCTAACACTGCTTGTAAATTACAGGTGTGAAATGTTCCTTTACCCAGGGTTACACTTACAGTAGACCAGATTGGGATCTAGAGGATTTCTGGCTCCATAATAGTAATATGCATTATCATAAGGCGTTTGATAGGAGTCATTGAGGGAGGGAGCCAATGGAGGACGTACACCTGTAATTCTAATGTCAAAAAACAGAAGCAGGTCATCAAACACAAAGCAATGATTAAAAAAATAATGATAATAGTTTTAAATTAGTATTTAAAAAGTATTATTAAATAGCAAATGTTTTAGTTTTGGAATAATAAAATCCGCCTGTGCCCACCACCTTTCTAAGTAATGCTGGTTCTTGAAGTATTCTTTCCATTATTATCAAAAAAAGCATTCTAAACTTCTATTTGAAGCAACAAAAACAGTATATGAAAATACAACAAAAAAGGTACAATACTGTCGAAAAAAATCTCATGAAGCAAAAAAAGACACTAAATATAAAAACCAATTTAAAAAATGACGAGTGGGTGGGTGGAGCTAAGGATGATGTGCTTTGCTTAAAAACAACTCTCTGATTGGTGGAATTGTAATGTAGTTTTCTACACAAATCCCAATATTAAACTATTGATTTAAAAATAAGTTGAACTAATCCAAACAAATGAGTAAATATTAATTGAATACAATCATTTAACAACCTCAGAGATCACGACAGATCTGTCTTTAAAGGTGTTTCGGGTTTAAATGTTTAAGTTTAGAAATAAATTTCCCTATGGGGAAAATTAATGGAATTTTACTTCAAGAACCCAACTGTTGTGCTATTGTAAGTAGAATAAGTTTTATTTCATAGCAAAATCTAAGAATCAAATACAAACCTTGGGGCAACCATCTCCCCCAGGGTTCTTGAGAGGCTTCTGTGATTGTCTTCAGTAATAGGTGTAGCCCCAAACCCCATTCCAGCCTCCAGACCAGCGCCTGATGCATTAGCTAATCGGCTTAGAACAGTGCTATGTTCCAGAGACGGGGACTGGAAAGCTACACGTGGTCTATCTGGAGGTGCGATGTCGTTTGGTGCTTGCAGAGGTCTCTCTTCTTGGAGCCGTCTGGAAGAGTCAGCCCTGAACTCCTCTAGACCTAGTCCTGGACGGTGAGATGCATCCCTTCTCCTGCCTTCATAGTCCCGGGTCACGGCACCAAATTGTTTAATTCGGTCTGGCTGTGGGAAACAGGGTTAGATGAGAGTAAATAAGAGCACAGAAGGTGTTTGTTGTGTAAAATATCATATTGGCCCTAGATGAAAATAAAAATAATAAATGAGAAATGTTTTCATTTTTCTCTTTTATATATGAGGGAGTGTGGGTCATAGAATGGTTCATAAACAAAGCTGCAATTCTGCTTATTTCTAATTTAGATATTTAAAACAATTTTATATATACATAAAAATAATCACAATTGCTGCTGGAAAATTCTAATGGTTCTAACATATAAATGATATATAAATAATATTAAAAAAAAAAAGATTATTTTTCAATAATATTTATATATTATTGTTTTAGTGTTAGTATAGTGTTTATTTTTATTATATTTTAAAATGTAAGCATGTAAAACAGACCTTTCCTTTTTGCTAAATATTTATGCAAAACATGTTTTTTTACACGTTTATATATTTTTTTATCATGCTATAATGTCATGCAAAAATACTATATAGTACTAAATAAGCATCACATTTGACATGCTTATTATTTAAACTGAAAATAAGTAATGCAATATAATAAAAGCTTATGGAAAATGGTAAATAAGTGTTGTAAATGTTATTCCAAAACATGAGGGCCTTTACCTTTTTTTCTGGATCAACAGCGCCTGTTGCAGCCACTCTCAGTTCCAGCTCCTTCTCCCTGTTTAATAAAATACAGATATTCTAGTCAATATTTTAGCGCTTAAAGGTTTTAATTCAAACGCCTTTAATCAGCATGTCAGATGGTTGTCATTTCTCACTTCCTTTTGTTCTGCTGCTGTTCTGCGATCTGCTGCAGCAGCTCCAGCCTGTAGCGCTCTTTCCTCTTCTGAGAGGCCTCATCTCCTTCAGCAGCACCTACACAACACAATCACAGGTTGGAAATAACACATACTTAGATGTAGATACTGTAAATAAAATTAGATTTGACCCAACATTCAATGTCTTACCAATTATGAGTCCTGTAGCAAACATGTTCATGTTCTGTTCATTGGCAGATCTGCTTTGCGCTGGAGTCAGTGCTTGCAGACTACAATAAAAATCACACAGAGGCAAAAAACAAAAACAAAAAAAAAAACAATAAAACTCCATCCGGTTTTTTACACAAAGCACACCCTGATTTCTACAGCTCCAACACTCACACAGAAACACTACATTTCCAATGGATTAAAGCGCTTGACTGCAGAGCCATCAGATGCTTTGAACCTCCCATCAACCCCAATCAATGCAATCCTTCTGATAGAATAGACAATAAATTAAGCAGATCCCACTTTACACACAGCAAACTCAGCGTTTCCTTTCTGTGCAAATGTAAAAAAAAAAAAAAAAAAACTCAATTTACTTAACCTCTGAGACAAAATTCATATAAAATATCCCAAAGGCTGAAAATGATCACATCTTTCGATTTTTCTTTTCACCAAAGGCAGCAAATTGATTGGTTTTTTTTTTTTTGCTTTTTTTTTTTTTTAAATATAGACTTCTTCCAGAGTAATTGCCACTTCAGCTATTTGATTCACTGCCATTTTATTTTCACTCAAAGATTGGCTGTAAGCCCCAATTACTCTAATTGCAGATCAGTACTTGAGTTGAAGAGCTGTCAAGGTCTCATGGTGACATCTGTCTGCATTAACTCTGTCTAGTACGAAAAATGTCACATTTAACAGAGATTACAGCTTCTAAAACTGTGTGCAAACCCTTCTACTTTCTGCATTTGTTTATATTTGGCTCAACTATTAAGGTTATTTTTGTATGAATGTTGCTATGGTAATGATATTCATTTTTCACATAGTTGGTTTCATTGAGGTTAATTTTATTTCCTCTGCAAGGAGTTGTGAAAAACACCATCTGCAAATGACAGTTTTTCATGTAATAATCACATTTTTATTGCCAATGTGTGAACAGCTCTTAACAAAATTTCCAAAGTTGTCTATGAAAGCATGTAGACTAATTTTTATGTAAAAATTTAAACATGAGCAACAAATTGCTTGCTAATGTCAAGAGTTTATGAATTCTCTGTGTATCCCCCTTAGAATTGATCAAAACAGCATTTTCTACAGTAATACTTTGTTTAACCAAATTTTTTGGTTTTGTTTTGTTTCATTCATTCTAATAAATTAGCAAGCTTTCCTTCAAAAACTGTCTGCGGATTTACTGTATTTATTATGTATGGGTCTGAAATTTTTAATATTGGATTTATTGGAAATTATTAAAGGTCTGACAATATCCTATAAATACAAATTTCAAAGGAAAATCATTGTAATTTATACTATTGTTTTCCATAAAATGTAAATTGATCATTATAACGCAGAGAATAACAACCAGACCTGCAAATATACAGCAAAAAAAATAAAAAAATGCTACTTTTTATTTTGCTTTACTTTTTATCCAAGAAACATCTTTTCAAAAAAATAAAAAAAGTTTTAAAAATGCAATTAGAATCCAGTTCCATACGGGGCTAATTACAGTATATGCAATTTAGATTTAACTTGACACGAAAGTCCCTAAAGAGCATATTATTCTTATGATGTCTCCTACTTTCTATAAATATACTATTTAAAAAAATGAAGGGAACACTTAAACAACACAATGCAAGTCCAAGTGTTCCCTATTTTTTTAAGCAATATATATAACTTCAAAGGCACCTGTGTGAGCTGTTGTCTTGTTTTCCTCCTCTCCTTTTTGCCTCTGTGTCGTCCTGTTCGTTCCGGAGCCTCTCCTTCTCCAGGAGCTCCATCTCCTCATCAGAGCTGCTGTGATCTCGTTGAGGGCCTCCCCAGCGAACCGGCGTCTCTGCCCAGTGTCTCCGAGGCCTTGATACCTTAGGCACTCCTGAAATGGGTTCAGTCAGAGTGGCAACATCTCTTCTCGAGAACACAATGTTCTGTGGGCTCTGACAGGCTCTTTGAGCTTGTTCCTCTGGAGAAACTTCTGAGTACTTTGGAGTAATAGAGCCAAAAGTATTTCTCTCAAGGGCCTGACAGAAACATCATCAACATATGCTGAGAATCATAGGATTCAAAGGCAACACTCCAAACAAGTTTATCAATGGTGTAACTTAATATAATTATGACACATATTTTCAGACATTTGAATGATGTTCAATGTATCAATATTGCAAAATTAATTTTAAACCAATGAGCTCCAATCTTTAAAATCAAAATTGAACTTGTACACAGTTGACTCCTGTTGGACTAATTATTTAGCATGAACAACCATAAGGTTATGTTAACTATTGCAGTTAAAACTTCACGACAACCAACTTTAATAATACTTATTGTTTTTATATTAAACATAAAGGCAATAGCACAATTATTATTATGATTATTTATTAATTATTATAATCATTATTGTTGTTAATAAAGATGTCAACACCCTAGGTATACTCTTTTGCACAGTGTAAAATTTAAATTCTCTTTTGAATCTCTAAAATAAAAAAGGTATTTTACTTAAATTAGATTACTTTTGTTGTCAATCTTTATCTCTTTCAGTACATTCATTAAATTTTTTTCCATAAATGCAATATGCATGGGGTACTACGCATTCAGTTAGTTATGCCAACATAAATTGTTCATATCTTCCCAGCACTAAATAATTATGTTAACTTTAAAATATATATTATTTATTTATTTATTTATTTACAAATTTAAGTGGATTGAACAAAATACAATTTTCTTTTAAAGATTGTCCAAAATTTAGCTTCAGCTCATTTTAACCAAGTAATAAATTTAACAAGCAGTAAAATATAAAATAAACTCATGTTTTGATTGAACGTTGAGGCTAAAAGGACAAGCATAGAAAATATAAAACATAACAAAATAACATTTTTATGCAAACCTGAGGAGTAACTGAAGCTTTCACTATTTTCTGTGCTCCCTCTTGCCTTTGGAGATACTGATTATATTCCTTGTTTCTCTCATCTTGCAGCTTTTCCTGGGTAGAATCAGCAAACTCTTACATTAATGGACCAAAACATAAGACATTTCTATGGTTATGGTTATAATAAACAAAAAGGCCTCTATTGTGCTTTCGAATTTCAGATGTGTACAAGAAACATATTGATAGTCCTGCAATATACTGGGTTGCCACTAGATACCTTCTCCATTCAGATTAAGCAAATCATTTTTCATGTCTCTGAGGGCTTGCCAAAGAGAAAGGGTGGGTCTTTGTGCTACAGACTTAACACAAAGAGGCACAAAATGCAGAATTTCCTTATTCCTGCAAATACAGATGAACAATAAGCATTTACCTTCGCTGATCTCCGTTCTTTTATGGGGAGAGATAGCATGAGGGACTGTTGTGAAACTGGATCAGCAATTATTAGATTTTTTTTCTACAGGAGACATCAAAGAAAATATATATATATATATATATTTTTTTTTTTAAACAGATAATCATAATTGTAATAGGTTTTTGATCAATCACAATTTACATTTGTGTATTATCATTTGTTCTTTTATATATTTTAATAAGCACAATTCAGAATAAGTATGCATTTTTTCCATTTAAGCAGACACTGTTTAATTAACATGATTTATCTATACAGAAAAATTACTTTTTACTTTCCTTTTTCCCATTTACTTTACATTTTCCATTTTTATTCTAAGATTATTAGCTTGGCTATAATATTAAGAGAGCAAACTGCACCTCAGACACAAATCGCCGGTAATCTAAACGAAGCTCTTGCTTTAATTTCTGCTTTTTTCGTTCGTATTCATCTCCAAGAGGTAAACTGAGGCCAAAACTCTCTTCTGGAAATAAGAAGACAACATGAAACATCTCCAATGGCATTAAGAAAATCAAATAGACTTGTAAAATATAATATCAAATGTTGAAAAAAAGTACATTCATTGAAATATAGCTTGCCTTTGTTCTGTTTGAATCGTGAAAGTTGTGTTTTACTAGTAGGTTTGATGTTCTCCTTGTTACCAAAACTTGTCTACGGAAAAAAGAACAAAAAAATAAACTTTAAATATATAAAACATAAACAAAACGTTTACCTCAAGTAGCATTTTTTATTATTATTACAGTTGTTAGTACTATTTGCTCACCTTCATTTCCATGTAAGGTATTTCTTCCGTGTTCGCCCTTTTTTGCTCCATAAAGTTGCTGATGTTGACATTCATACTCTCCAAAAACGGAATGAGCAGTTAATAAAAAGCTCTGGACAGAAACGAGGCAGTTAGTTTTCAGATGAGACTCTTATCAGTGCACTCTGGAGACATACATGGGGAAAAATACTGTTTAAAAGAGGAGGAGTGGAGATGGAGGTGGAAATGAGAGTGCAGAAGACTGCAGGTTGTCAGGCAACAACTCAACACAACACGCGCCTCCTCAACCTCCCACAATGGCTGTGTTTCAATAAAACACTTGTGACGATCAGCCCTTCGAAGTCCGCGTTTCTGAGCACTTCCTTTGATTCAAGAATAGCAAGCATTAACAATAAACCGATTTACTAACCATTTGCCTTTGCTTACTATAAATGTAGCTTGTCCAGGGTTCGACCAGACTTTGAGAAAGTGAATGTTTTACGTGGCCGACTTAAAAGTGAGCAAAAGTAAGTGATACGAGATCGCTGTCATCTATCATTCAAAAGTTGTTCTCACAGCTGTCTATGATGTGTGTTTCAAAATAAAAGCCCCACTTTTATTGACCGCTCTTGCAATATTACCATAGTAACCATAGCTTCCGCAACACTCCCTTTGATGAGCATGATTTTATACATTTCTTAGTAAATGTGGACAATATATAATAATTTAATTTAACATTAATTTCGCATTAACATTTTTTATTAATGAGTTTTATTTAATACAACATGTGACCCTTGGGAGAAAAAATAGTCTAATGATGCACGTGTATTTACATTTTTTTATTTATGGGTCCAAATAATGATTTGTTGTTATTTATCCGTTTTTATGTATGTAAAAATCATTAGAATATTAACTAAAGAGGATGTTCATATAAATATATATATATATATTTTTTTTTTATTTTTTATTTTTTTTTTAATTCCCTGTACTGGGTTGTGGCTGGAAGAGCATCTGCTGTGTAAAACATGCTAGAATAGTTGGTGGTTCATTCTGCTGTGGCAACCCCTGATATATATATATGGGCAGCACGGTGGCGCAGTGGGTAGCACAATCGCCTCACAGCAAGAAGGTCGCTGGTTCGAGCCCCAGCTGGGTCAGTTGATGTTTCTGTGTGGAGTTTGCATGTTCTTCCTGTGTTTGCGTGGGTTTCCTCCGGGTGCTCCAGTTTCCCCCACAAGTCCAAAGACATGCAGTATTGGTGAATTGGGTAAGCTAAATTGTCCGTAGTGTATGAGTGTGAATGGGTATGTGTGGATGTTTCCCAGTGATGAGTTGCAGCTGGAAGGGCATCCGCTGCGTAAAACATATGCTGGATAAGTTGACGGTTCATTCCGCTGTGGCGACCCCCAGATTAATAAAGGGACTAAGCTGAAAAAAAAAAAAAATTAATGAATGAATATTTTATAGTGGGCGACATGGTGGTTCAATTGTTAGTACTGTCACCTCACAGCAAGAAGGTTGCTGGTTCGAGCACCGGCTGGGTCAGTTGGCGTTTCTGTGTGGAGTATGCTTGTTCTCCCCGTGTTTGCGTGGGTTTCCTCTGGGTGCTCCAGTTTCCCCCACAGTCCAAAGACATGCATTATAGGTGAATTGAATAAACTCAATTGGCTGTAGTGTATGTATGTGAATGAGTGTGTATGGATGTTTCCCAGTACTGGGTTGCAGCTGGAAGGGCATCCACTGTGTACAACATATGCTGGATAAATTGGCGGATTATTCCGCTGTGGCGACCCCTGATGAATAAAGGGACTAAGCCAAAAGAAAATGAATGAATGAATGAATATTTTATAGCCTCCTTAATTCTTCCTGTTAATTATATTTAGTTTATTATAAGCACAAAGGACTAACTAATGGACAAATTAAGAAGCGGTTTTGAGAATTTTCATTCTAATCTAATTCAAAGTGCCTGCAAAAACAATATACTGTACATACTATAATGGCATACATCACTGTGCATGCTGATGTTGCTGATGTTGACATTCGTTTTCCCCAAACGGAATAAGCCGTTTTTAAATAGCTCTGGGCAGAAAAAGAGGCCTCTTATTAGTGCTCTCTGGGCACATAGAGCATATGTCATAAAAGTCTAAAATGTCTATAATTTACAGTTATGACTGGTTTTCTGACAACATTTTACGTGGTTTATGTGATAAACAAAATCCACATTTTTATATTTTATAGTAATATCAGATTAGAATGGAAATTCTCAAAACTGCTTCTTAATTTGTCAACAGGACTAAATGATGGACAAATTAAGAAGCAGCTTTGAGAAACTGCAGAAATAATATACATGCTATAATCGCATGCATCACTGTGTACAGTGCAGTAATGAATGCACCATACTGTAGCTATGTGGTCAGGTAGCCAGAACTGAAAACATGTTATGCTTAGTTCAGTCCAGCAGATGGCATAAACAAATGCCCGATTGTGTACAACCACTAATAAGCTTGCAAACAGCCACGTGAACATCCATTGATGCCAAGCATATGCAGTGCAAATTAATCAGACAGTAAGGCCACCTCGGTCACGGGATGAAAAATTATGTCGTATTCATTATTAATTTGCACATAATTGCCTTTAACGTTTAATGTGTCCAAATATTTTTACCTATATATATATATATATATATATATCGCTGTCCTAATAGAGATTAGTACGCCAGACCGCTGTACCTATTTGCATTTGACAAATAGAGTTTTGACATGTTTTGTTATTGGATCGTCACACGTCTCTTTGACGGCTCCCAGCTACACTGAGCGCATGACGTCATTTCCGCTCTGCTCTCGGCAGTGAGGAGGCGGGGTGCTAAAATGACATTCGGCCCCACCAACTAAAGCATATTTCCCGAAGTCCCGTTGATTAGGAGCAATAAAGCGCTCTTGACATCCGTCCAGGAAGACGGAGGCACACATTAGCCAGATCGCTGGCTGAACACCTTACGGCAAAATGGCGGCGGATAATGTCAACCCGTTTAACGTGAGTGACTCGGAGGAGGAAGCGGAGCAGAGGCAGGATGGCGCGGACACCGAGCGCAGCCCGAGTGATGAAGCGCAAGGCCACAGCCTCGGTCCCTTCTCTCCGCCGGGGTACTCCGAGCCAGCCGCCCTGCTGTCCAGCACCCGCACCAGCCCGAGTGTGGACGGGATCCCCGCCTCGGCCGCTGCGGTGTCCGGGATCGGCGCTGAGACGCGGGTGTCGCTGGATGCGATCGCCGCGCAGCTGCTCCGGGATCAGTACATCCTCTCGGCCCTGGAGCTGCACACCGAGCTCCTGGAAGCCGGGCGCGAGCTACCGCGCCTGCGGGATTATTTCTCCAATCCAGGAAACTTCGAGCGGCAGAGCGGAACTCCACCCGCGTGCAAAGAGCAAGGTGTCGGTCCTGGAGGTCCGCTTAGTAAGTCAATAATCATATGTTCATTATGTATGAGGTAATGGATGTGCTTAAAAACCAATTGTTCTGCTCTAAACATCTAAACACCTTAAACCAGTTGGTTTGCTGCTCTCCCAGTCTGGTTGGCAGTTGGCTGGTTTGTGGGGTTTGGAGTGGACACCTGTCTGCTAGTCAGCGAGAATAACCACCTGACTAGACCAAGCGTTTTTAAACCAGTGTCAGGAACCCTCATGGGGAATATATATTAGGTTATGGGATTGAAATGAATACATATATAAACAACAAACAAATAAATGCAAATATTAATGTATATATGTGTGGGTGTGTAATATAAATGTTTAAAAAATATAAGTGTGTGTTGTAAGTAGAACCAAATTTGAATGTCTTTTAATAGCTTGTTATAGATAGATAGGTAGGTATAAGTTTGTGTGTATGTATGTATGTGTAAACAAAAGCATGCCACCAAATATAAATTACAGATGTTACAGATAAAATAAAAATGTAATGGTTACACCAGACTGGAAGACCGTTATAAGCTGGTTTAAGATTTTTATTTAGGAACAGAATAAATTACAGGATCAAATTAATGGTCCAAAATGCTATCTAGGTAGGCAGCTTACTATAGGTGTTGGAACATAGCCATATGTTTTCTATTGCTCTTTAAACAGCAATAAAACATCAGCTGTTCAAACTAGATACCTAGACTACCTATTAATTTTATGCTGCGTTTTATTATACTTCAGCCTTGTGCATTGAAGAAGCTGCACTCTGTCATGATGGGAGGTTGTTTTGGGCTGGTATTTGTCTTTGTTATGTGAATTGATGTGAAGTCTTCCCACTGACCCCAGCTGCGCAGGTGCAGAATGTAAAGAGGAGAAAAAAAGATGCGCATTTGAGGGGTATGTAAAACCTGACTGTGTGGAGTGACAGATGGGATTGATAACCTTTGTTTGGCATAATCAGGAATTCTTTCTGTGGTCTGTCTTTCTTATACCTTTGCTCCTGAATAAGGTTTCTAATCTGATAACATGGCCTCATCTGCCTCTTACTATTTGCCTTTCAAAGCATGACGTTTGGATTTGTTTTCCTGATTGCATGCATTTGGAGTATGGAGTGACAATGGAAAAGTTTAATGCAGTTTAGATCAGTTATTTTTTTCTACATTGATCCCAGATTAATTTGCAAGACAATTGACCATTTGTTAAAATAAAACTTGTCTTCTTTGAAACTGTCTACAGAAATCAATGTGAATGTGTGAAAATTGTCATCATTTACTCACTTGTCATGCCAAACCTGACATTCTTTATTTCTGCTGAACACAAAATAAGATGTTTTAAAGGATATCTGTGGCAGATTTGTTACCATTGGCTTCCATTGTATCACCAATGTTTTCAAAATATCTTCTATGTTCTACAGAAGAAAGTATGTCATAGTTACGCAAAAACATAACTATAAGTAAATGATGACCGTTTTTTTTGTGGGTGATCTTTTTGCCCCTCCTTAAAATGGTATTGATCAATCCTACCTTAGCAACTGTTGTCATGCAGCATATGATTAAGCATGCTTTTGTTCTGTGCTAAAGCAAGCTATAGAGTGATTGGATAATTTTAAATTGAATATTGCACAAATTAAGAAATAAAAGTGGTACTTCGTAACACAATTAACCCAAAGATAAGTTTTAAACCTTTAAAAGTACATGCATGAAGAATAATGAAAAAGAAAATCTAATATACAAATACTATTAAGGTAATGTCTGCTTCAATTTTATGGATTGTTCTTAAGTATATCTGGAGTAATACAAGCCACCTGGAGATTTTCTGGTCAACTACCTCTTATTCGTATGGGGGTATCTTAAAATGTTTGGAGTTTATATGTATCAGTGGTGCATAGTTTATAAATAGAATATAGTTATAATTAGATTATAGTTAGACCTGCTCAGTTGGTCAAATGCAAAATGAGATGAAAAAGATGTTAAAACTTGGGCGTAAGAGCACATGAATGCAACACAAATAGCTGCTCACTGCATTATTTTATTCACATGCAAAACAAAAGCAAGTAATTTAGCAATAATAATGAGTAATGCCAGCATAGTAGGGCTAGCTGATAAAATGCTTACAGTTATAAAACAATAGCACTTGTTCAATAAATATATATAATACAATTCGATATAATGTTTATACTTGAAAGCAGAACAAAATGTTACTGCTTGTTTGCGCCATGTGGACTGTATATTGATATATTTTTCTCATTTGCTTTGAGGCACAACACTGTTCGTCCGGAGTTTACCACAATAGACACTCCTGATTAGAGCTCCACGATATTGGAAAAATCTGACATTGCAATATTTTCTATTGTCGTGATATATATATTGCGATATGAATATAATTTCACCTGATGATTGGAGTAGCTGTGTTTGGAAAGATTTCATTAATTTGGATTGACTGGGATGATCAAGTCTTTTTTTCTATGCAGTGCATGTGTAAATTACAAGCAAAAATAAATAAGTAAACAGTGCTTCATGTTTTTTTTTCTGGAGACTCTAACAGTATTTAAGCACAGAAATTGAACAATCAAATGTAAAGTAGCATGGTCATCATTGTATTAAAAATCTGTTGTATAATAAATCTAATCCAGTGATGTGACTATTACAGATACACATTGCGACATTATTCCTCAAATTATATATTGTTCAGCCCTACTTATGAGGATGAAGACTTTGTCACAAGTGTATCTCAGACAGTGAAATACGTCAAAATTTGAAGGCTGTAAGTTCAGATCTTGACAGCTGACAGTTCACCAGAAATGCCCAAGTTGCCAAAAAAACAACAACAAAAAAAACAGGAAGGAACCATGTATATAGCTTATTTATTTGGAAACAAATTTTTCTGAAAATAGCAACAGTTACCAAGGTGGGCCAAGCCTTAGCAAAAGATCAAGACCACCACCCCCCCCCCCCCACCCCCCACACACACACTCTCTACCTCTCTTCTTGGTTACCTAAATTCTACACCAGCGTACCATGTGATTCTTGAATGATCATGACTAATTTCTGGACATATTACAGATTGTATTGCTCAGCAATTATTCCTATGTGGGGTGTTTTGTGTAATTGCCTGGCATAAGTGTCCATCAGCTGCCTTCTGCTGACTGTACATGTGGGTGGGCAGGTTGAAACTGCTTTCATGCAGGCTTATTCATGCTTCAAAACAATCATTAATCCAATCTAATCAGCCTCCTATTGCAAAGAGTTTTAAATCTCAATATTTATGATAACCATCTTTTTCTCACAAAGAGGCTTCGATCTGATATTTCTGTTATTTTTAAGATATGTACGCCAACTTGAAGTAGGTTCTCTCTGCCCACTCTTCAGCTAGATGTCAGAAAAATACAGCAAAATGACAGAGAGATACTGAGTGACACAAGAAGCATAGAGCCTGTCACAAATACCAAAGTTAAGACGGAATCAGGTTATTTGTTGCAGTTGTCGAATTTAGTTAATTGAATCTAATATATGTTTGATTCATTGATGTTATATGTAAATTCTTCAATTTGACATATAATTTATCAATTCAATAATAAAACTATCCTCATTCTAAGGTCTTTATAATAACCTCTAGGACCCAAAGACAGAATGTGACCTCATAACTCAAGCATTGTGCAGTGTCTTAACTGACACAGCTCTCCAGGGAGAAGAGGATGCTATAGAAATTAAAGGACCAGGTCTGGGCTGCTTGTTGGGATCAGCCTATTCCTCAATTCTTAACAATGTATTTGTTTTATTTGGATTACTTAGTCTGCATTGGAGACTGAACCATTATCTTACTGCACTTAAATAGCTCTTAAATACATGCCTAATTGCCGCTGACAACTGTGTATTGACCTGGCTAGAGGTTTTAGGGACCACAGGGTTTTATTAGCATCATGGAGCAAACCTCTTCCCTAAAGGAGGATCTGGCGGCAACCAGCTGAGAGGGAGCAGATGGCCCTCGACAGCACTTCTGTCACGTCAATGCAGGAAGACACGTTATCAACACCTCACGATATTTTAGCCTTCATAACAGCTGCTTTAGAGATGAAAAGGCTTTGGTGTGTTTAGGATGCGAAAGGATTTGAATGAATATTGTAAATGGTGATGATGTTGGCTTAATTGGATCAGTTTTTGCAGCGCAGCTGTCAGATATTCTTCAAAGTCTTGTGCCGCCACACAATTGACTGTTTCCCCCACCTTCCCCCACACTATTCATTTGCCTCCATGTGACACACACCAAACAGATCTGAATACATCATTAGGCCTCATAATTGGACCACAAAATCCTATGTTGCACTGCTATATTTTTGGAAATGGCTAAAAGTACATTGTATGGGTCAAAATTATCGGTTATCCTTTTATGCCAAAAATCAATAGAATGTTTTTCTGTCCAATTAATGCTAAATAACACTTATTAGTAATATGCATTGCTAATAATTTAATTAGGACAACTTTTAAAAGTAATTTTCTCAATGTTTTGATTTTTTTTAAACTCCAAATATTGTCCTATTCTAGCAAACCATGCATCAATGGAAGTTGTCTTTATTCAACTTTTATATAATGTATAAATCTCAATTTCCAGCACCACAATGCTTAGTTTTTGTGCCTGATTATCGGGTTGTCGTGGTCCTAACATTCGAACACCACCCGTTCCACAATGCACCTGCCCCTTACGGCTCCCCCTGCATGTGGTGGGCCTGCAGGAGGATGTTCCCATGTCGCTCCTTCAGGCTAAGCCGGCCGAGTTCTGTGGGAAAAAACCAGGCCACCAGGCACTCGTATACGAGCCCAAACCGGAAAAAAAACAGAATCAGCACCTCCAAGTCCGAGGCCATGGATCTCCACCGCAAAAATGTGGTTTGCCATCTCCAGGTTGGAGGAAAGTCCTTACCCCAGGTGGAGAAGTTCAAGTATCTTGGGGTTTTTTTCACGAGTGAGGGTATGATGGAACTTGAGATTGACAGCGGATTGGTGCAGCGGCAGCAGTAATGCGGTCGATATACCGGTCCATTGTGGTAAAGAAGGGGCTGAGCCGAAAGGCAAAGCTCTCGATTTACTGGTCAATTTACATTCCTACTCTCACCTATGGTCATGAGCTTTGGGTCATGACCGAAAGGACAAGATCTTGGATACAAGCGGCAGAAATGAGTTTCCTTCGCAGGGTGGCAGGGCGCACCTTTATAGATAGGGTGAAGAGCTCTGTCACCCGGGAGAAGCTCGGAGTAGAGAAGCTACTCCTCCACATCGAGAGAAGTCAGCTGAGGTGGCTCGGGCTTCTGCTTCGGATGCCTCCTGGACGCCTACCTAGGGAGGTGTTATAGGCATGTGCCACCGGAAGGAAGCATCGTGGAAGACCCAGGACACGCTGGAGGGACTCTCGGCTGGCCTGGGAACACCTTAGGATCCCCCACGGAGGAGCTGGAGGAAGTGTCCGGGGAGAGGGAAGTCTGAGTTTCTCTCCTAAGATTGCTGTCCCCATGACCTGGCCCCGGAAAAGCAGTTGAAAATGAAAGAATAAGTAAATGAATGAACAATTCTTAGTGTGCCTCACACAAGTGAATGGATTTGTCAAACCACCTGCAGAAAACACACTCTTTCATCTCTCTGACACTTTAACTGACACTTGCACCAGTTTTGCACATTTGCACCAGACACTTTCTTACAATCACTCCATAACTCTAAGCCACACACAGGTGAGTGGGCTTGACAAACACTCTTCTCTCTATAAAAAGACAACATTCCCTGCCTCTATGACTTAATTTTCTAAACATAAACAGTTCCTTTGTATAATTAGCACTTCTGGTGTGTATTGCCTCTTCTTGTTGAATCGCTGAGTTTGGACAAAAGCATCTGCTAAATGACTAAATGTAAATGTAAGAATGTGTCAGTGGCAGTCCTTCTGAGAGACAGCTGATTCCACGGCAGACACCATGCCACAGAAGCACAAGATTTCTGTCCAATATGCTGAAAAAATGTGTTGTTGTTTACATACTTTTAATCAAAACAATGTTTTTATTCATTTTTTATTTTATAAGTAAGGTTACTTGAGCACCACATCAGCATATGAAATGCAACCTATAAGTGTGCATAAGTGACTTTATAAAATTACATTGTTTACTTAATGTGTTTATTTAGTTGTTGTTAATAAAGAATGTATTTATTCCTTTCTACCTGTGCTTTGCAATATGATTGCAATATGATGTTCCCTGTTTTTGGCTTGGAAAAAAACATTGGTTGTTGTATTTCTGTTGCAATGTAGTAGCTGAAGCATGAGAAAGCAGAAAAATATAATGCCAAGAGCTGTTTGGAAAACATATCCCGCTAGGGTAGAATTCTCATTTTCAGAAAGAGAGGTGAGAATGATGGAGGGCACATGCAATCCCATGAAAAAAAGCACTGGATAAGTGAGAAATGGAGCCAACAAAACCCTGAAAATTGGATTGATCAGGCTTAATGTCATACTTCTTTCCAATGCAAATTAGTTTTTTTTTCTAAGGCTGTGGACACAAGCCTCTGTATTTTAATTATTATTTGCTTTGTAGTTAATGCTTAATTTATTGATTTTTTTTTTTTTTTTCTTTTTTTCTTTTTTCTTTCCCTTAGAACAAATGCCTCCTTTCTCTCCAAGCCATGTTTTCTGGTATAGCTTCAGTGTTTAACGCTCCCTCAGATTCCAGAGCTGCTAGTGTTAGCTGTTACTGCTAATATCAGGACACTGACTAGACAAATTCTGATAGGGCATGTGAAGTATTGTGTGTTCACCGATAGTACACACAAAACATCACTGGGAGCTTCTGACAGATTACAAAGTCTTTTTTGGTTGTCAAATGTTTGTCTAAATAACATACAGAAAGATATTTATATGGATGTGGGTGTCAAATAATAAATAGCTGTTGTTGAAGCTGTAGGCCAGCCATAAGCTAATATGCTTCATGCATGTTTAGCTTGTGTGGAAAACAAATGTAGGTTGAATTTTTTTGGGTGTGCAGATCCCATATAAAGTTTTAAGGACAGATTTTTGCCTCTCAAAATATGAAATGAGTAATCTCTTTAATCTTTTAGTATATAGACCCCTTGATGCTAATTAATCTAACTCGTTTAGTTAACCTAATTAATCCTAGTTAAGTCTTCAAACTGCACTTTAAGCTGAATACTAGTATTTTGCCAAAATAACTAGTAAACATTATGTATTGTCATCATGGCAAAAACAAAAGAAATTAGTTATTAAAGCTATATAAATATTCTGTTAAACAGGGCTTGGAAAAAAAAAAAAAGCTAAAGGAAAATTTTACATTTTAAAGGAGGGCTTATAATTTTGCCTTCAACTGTAGGTTAAGCTCACAAAACCACCAACCCCTCCCTGTCAACCAGTTTGACAAGACGTTTATTCAGCACAGCTTCATGGCAAGTCAGATATCGGCATTGTCATTCAGGTCACGCCTAGAGAGAGAAACTGAGATGAGTCTGTGCCTTCATCAATACTTCTCTGTCCATGGCTGCCATAAGAAGATCCACTAATTTAACTACCTGTGATATCTGACATTTAGCCTAACCAAATTTCTATTGAGTGCAAGCTGGTGGTGTGATTCAAGCATACAAAAGCACCTCGTAAAGGTTTTTTTTTTTTTAATAGGTGGATATGTTTTTTTCTCTAAACTGGATGTGAAGTCACAGGATTGAGTGCATAGGCTTTATTGCTCTCGTGTGACATGTTCAGATCAATGTAATACTTGGCTAAGTTGAGTGAAAGAAAATAGAGTGTAGTTGTAAAGCCGTTTGAAGTGAGAGCACAGAAGTTTAAAGATTATGTTATAATTATTTACATTTTTTGGACCATTTTCTAAAGGAAAGTATGGTTTCTAAGACTGTATGGTAACTTAACTTGAAATAAGACATTTTGTTTTGTCCTCTCTTATTTTTCTCCCTTGATATACATCTATCAAGGGAGAAAAAAAGTTCTATATATAGTCATGCCTGAAATTGTTTATATCCCTGGCAAATTCTGACTTAAAGTTTTTAATTCAAATTTAAATAAAAGCTGGTAAAAAAAAATTCACAATGATGCCTCTTGTCTTATTATTTTTTGGGAGAAGCCCGTGTCATTTCAGACCAAAAAAAACTTGCCGGTTGGAAAAAAAGTAACTTTAATTCAGAATTTGCCTGTTGTATGAATAATTTCGGCCTTTGTTTGTTTGTTTGTTTGTTTATTTTTTTGTTCATTTTATTATAGATACATTTATTCAATATTTGTTTTTCAGTTTGCTTTTTTTGGGGGACATTTTAATTTATAAAATATTTTTTTGCTATCAAAAGGCATTCACGGTTAATTGAAATCATGAAACTTATTAAATTTAACAAGATTATTAAAATATTTTCTCAAGATCATTATGAAATAAGTTATGAACATTTTTCTGATATTGCATTTTATTTATGTTAGAATTAAACCATAGAAACACAATTTTGTAGTCATTCCTTAAAGTTTTAATACTAATTCTACTACTGATATCTAATAATAATAATAATAATAATAATAATAATAATAATAATAATTAGTATTATATACATTTAAATGTCCACTTTACAAAGTAATGCATTTTCAAAAATCAATCCAACTTTAATTTTGACAGATTGTAGATTGTGAATATTCACAATATTCATAGGTTCTACTCCACAACATCATGATTTCAGTATACATCCATTGTTTTGATTTATTCTTTTGAAAATGTGCCACATCCTGCACTATGCAGCTAATTCCATTTTTATGACTGCATTCCACTATTTCTGCCTGTTTTCTGCATTGGGAAAGTTAAGAAGCCCTAATTATGTCTTAGCGAGTTGATCATTACCACAAGTTGTCCTTTAGTTTTGGGTTACACCGAATGTTTTCCCAAGTACTGGAAACCAGATTGATTGATTTCTTATGGCCCATTTCAAAATCTGCAAATAATGTGGAATAGACAAATAGCAGGATTCCTAAACACTATTATTATATGCTCCCATCTAAAATTACAAAAATAGCTAAATAAATGTGGTTTGTCCCAAAATAACATGCTACCTTGCCAGTGTACACAACATTGTACAATCGTTGGCATGAACAAATCTGGTTGTCCATGAGGGAGCTTGACGTTGGCAATACTTGTATATCTTCCTTACAGTAATGCAGACAGACAGAGACATCTGTGTGTCTGGAAAGTATTTGGCTAATTTACAGCCTATTGTTTTAGTTTGCAAATCTAAATACTACTTACTGTAAATAATAGTTTAGTTTTCTGTCTAATTTTTAGAAATGTCTAGAAAATAATATTTCAAAGTTGGACGGGAAGCACTGAATTTTACACCCTTTGTTTTGGTTTGTTTGTTTACAGATCGAGCCGGCAGCATCAGCACGTTGGACTCCTTGGATTTTGCACGTTATTCAGATGACGGAAACAGGGAGTCGGATGAAAGAGTTGCAGGTAAAATACAATCCTGCTTTATACATGTATAAAATATATTCCTGTCCTGCTGGTCAAGCGTACAGGTTGTGTGTTTAATTCCCTTGAACTCTCTCAAGTGTCTGACAAAGGTGTAAAAATGAGCGTACTGATTCACAGAAATTTACAGGCCATATCAGATTTGTGTGTGGTGTGCCGTATATGTAGTTTGCTACTACATTTTATTTTTCAGTCACAGTGGGAGTGTGTGTAATTATTATTATTACTTTTTTTTTAATAGATAGTGTGGCGGTCGAACCACTCTTTCAAATTTTCATTGCCAATCTTAGCCAATTGTAATGGTTAGTTTTGTGTCAATTCACCACACTGTAAAAAATGCAGGCTTTCACACAATTCCTTCATGTTGTCCCAACACAAATTGATTAAGTTAACTTCATCGTTTTTACAAATTTAAGTGGATTGCACATAAAACTAATAAGTTGTCCTAAAAAAAACATTGCGTTGTTTTGACTCATTGTAAATAAGTAGTTTGAACATGCAGCAAAATGTATTTTTTGAGTGCAGTACCAATGTTAACAGTACCAGGTAAGCTTCAAAAAAGTAATTAACAATTAATTACTTATTAAATCATTGCAATTGTATTTAAATTGCTTTTCTAATTGTTTTGTCTGCAAAGTAACTTGTTACTTGGTAAGTAATTTAATTACTTCACTAAATACTGAAAAGCCATATAAATCTCAAAGCATTTACTATAGAAATAAATAAAATAATATAAATAAGAAAAACATTTTTTTCAATTTAGTCAAACAGAACCCTTATATTTTAAACAATATATGTATTGAAATATTCATTCATTCATTTTCATTTCGGCTTAGTCCCTTTATTAATCTGGGGTCGCCACAGCGGAATGAACCACCAACTTATCCAGCATATGTTTTACGCAGCGGATGCCCTTCCAGCTGCAACCCATCTCTGGGAACATCCATACACACCCATTCACACTCATACACTACGGACAATTTAGCTTTTTACCCAATTCACCTATAGCGCATGTCTTTGGACTTGTGGGGGAAACCGGAGCACCCGGAGGAAACCCACGCCAACACGGGGAGAACATGCAAACTCCACACAGAAATGCCAACTGACCCAGCTGAGGCTCGAACCAGCGACCTTCTTGCTGTGAGGCGAACGTGCTATCCACTGCACCACCGTGAGGCCCTGTATTGAAATAAAACGTTTCAAATGAATGACACCATATTTCGTACATGTCACATATTGCCATAAACTTCCAAAACATAAAATGTTTCTTAAGCATTTAAGTGCAGTTTTCAGACAAATAAAACCTTCTTTGGCTGTAAAATGTATAATTACTCTATTTCTCTAAATTTCTACCTTAAATAGTCATAAACTATTTCCTCATAATTTTTTTTATTCTGAAGCATATGAAATTGTCTGTCTTAATAAATAATAAATGTTCTTTACTTGAAGTATAGTTATAATGCAAAATATATGTTACTATGCTCCTCTGGATTGATTTAGAACTGTTGATTTTATGGACAGTATTTAAGGCAAGTACATTAAAAGTAGCTCTAATTAAATGACCTAAAAATTAAAAGAAAACATTTTCAGCAGAAAAGTAATTTAATTAAAATTAATTAATTAAAGTTACTTTGTAACTAATTGCATCCAACACTGCCCAGCACTAATACATATTTATTTTTTACTCATGAGAGTTGTGTAAAGACCACTAATAAGTAAATTATAGCCTTTAACACTTCATGGACGTTCATGAGCAAAGGTTGACCTTTTCTCTTTTTCCAATGTTGCACACTCCTGAGCCATGGTGACTAGTCATGTGGTTGATTTTTAGCATGCAAGTGGTCTTGACTTCCAGTTTTATGTAACACAATACTTTTTTTTTTTTTTTTTTTTTTTACAAGTCTTCAGACCGTTTAATTTTAAACATTACCCAATTGGCCAGATTTTCTATTTGCCAATGCAGTTTTCTTTTCCAAGAACGCAATTGAGCACTTACAGTTAGTGGCATTTTTTTAATGTCAAAATGAGAAGGAATTGGCTTCACTGTCTGGTTTTCTGGAAACTATTAGTGGTTTGTGTAAAACTGTTTTACGAGAGGTGATTTGGTCAGTGTTACCGTATATGAGCGAAGTGTCTTGGCATTCGTGATTGATGTCAATTTACATCGGTCAAGCAGTATGGTTCACTGACCACTTTCATCAGTGGTCTCATAGACGAGTAGGAGGATTAACTAATAGCCATGAACACTAAATGTTTCTTTCTAATTGAGTTGTTCTGACAACGACTACCTTGTTTTCCAATTTCTTTCCAAGCAAAAGATTTTCTGATTCTGAAGTTTCCTCGCTTGTCATTTCCCTGTTTTAAAACTTGCTTGGCTAGGTTGCCATTAATCTTCCTTTAGCGTTTTCCTGCATTAGCTTGAATCCTTCCCAAGCTTTAGATTCCCACATTTTATCCTGGCAGATATTAATTAAATCCACTCAGAATGTGCTCTGTTACTAATAATTCCTCTAAAGATTCACAACCCCTACCCTCTCCCAATTTGCAAATATTTGTTTACTACTCATTAAACATTGGAGCTCATGAAGTGTTGCTTTTATCCAGCTATATTTATTATTTAACTTTTTTATTGATCTATTTTTAATGGTGTTAATTTTCACATCAAGGCTGCATTTTAGCATAACAAACATATTTAAAAGTTTTAGTTAAGTTTTTATTTTTCTTTCAGATTTTATATTTTTAAATGTTTAATTTCCCCTTCTTTTTTTGTTGTTGTATTATTCAATCTTCTTATTCCATTTATTCTTTTGAATTGAGTTCAATTTCATTTTTAGAAAATAAAAGTGAATGTGTAACAGTAAATATAAATAAAAAACATGCTTTAGTTGCATCATGGGTGTGAACAGGCACATTATTATTACATTTATTAGCAACATTAAAGGTTGTACGCTTGTTATGAATAGCATTTTATTAAAAGCAAGTTACAGGTAAGTATACAGCCTAAGGAACCGTGCAGCAGAATAGTATTGCTAAGAAATGTCACACTTGTACCCCAAAATTGGGCATCTCCTCCAAAATGTAGACCCCAGCCCTGGCTGTCTGACCTGGGGTTTATTGGCTGTCTGATGGGTCTCTATTCCAGTATTTCTCTTTCCAATACTGGACCACAAACCATCCAGGCAAGCACACCTTTGCCACTTTATTTTTTTTGATTTTCCATTTTCCATTTGTTAAACTTGCATCCTGTGCTCTGTTGATCAGAAGCATAAGTGTCCCATTTGAGCTCTGCTTTCTCTTAGAATTTCTTTTAATTGAAATGTTTTACTTTCCCTTTTTTGCCCTGTTCAGGTAAATGTGCCAGTGTTCACAAAAACATTAGGAAGCAGTGCTCGTGGGAGTCCCACCTACTGATCCTCAGCACACAGTCATGCAAATCGTCCTGTGCTTTCCATGCTTCTGTTTCCAGTGTCTCTGGGTGTGTCTCAGTCCGTTCCTTAGTTCAACAGTGCCTAAAGATTTCTAGGGCTGACCCATGAACGCAATCATTCCAGGAAACTGAATCGTTTGCTCTCTTGAAATTCTCAGAATGCATCAGCGAGAATCAGCTGATTTAGGAAGTGATTCCGGAAGAAAGTATTTTTTTTATTTTATTTTATTTTTATATTTTTTTTTGTTAAAGATTGATCCAAGAAAGATTGATCCAAGATTGAACCATTGGTTTAATGACTGTTGACCCAATAATGTATCAGAAACATTTCTAATCCCAAATTTGCAATATAGTGATTCCTGTCTAGAGTACTAGCGGACGGAATGAGACACAGTCACTGTTAGAACTCACCACAAGAGCCGGATTGCTGAAGGGTTTTGCATAAATCCCTTTCCTATTGAAGTAGTTTGTTGACCAAATGCAAACAGCAGGGTGATTTAGATTTTTGTGCATTTATGGTTTATGTCTGTATAGATTTGGTTTGTTAACATGTCACAGTAAACAGTCGTGATGATCCTTGTAAGGTGTTAGTTTTTTGTTTGTTTTTTTAAAGATTGAAAACATGAAACGTCTTCTTAGAGACCAATTAGTTCTGTTTTAAACTGAAGTGTGTAACTTTTGGTAGAAAAGAAACTTAGGCCCATTTCCAAAATGGCATTTAGCTTTTTAGCTTTCAGAAGGGTGCTTTTATGTGCTCCATGCCTATTCCTGTGGTCTTTTGGAATATTTGCAGAGCCATCGTTGAGGTGAGCTCCACAGCAGACTTCTTCCAAACAGTCAAAAGGGCATTACTTAATGATGGAGGAAAACTGCTAGGGTTTTAGGTGCCATTTAAAGTTTCTTTTACTTAGAAGTTCCGGAATTTGTTCATGCATTCAGACAAATTTTGTAAAGATTTGTGATGTGAAGATATTTCATGTAATGTAGACATGAAAAATTGCTAGCCTGACAAAAAATGATAGCGAGGAGCTCTCTGGGCTCTGCTTCATTACAATTAACAGATTTTTGTTGTTGTTGTTGTGAAATGTTGATCGGTATTCCAAGTGGAAACTGATCCCAAAAGTGCGACTTGGTCCCCATTCAGGGATTAAGTGGATGTTTGCATTTGCAGAGAAAGTTTCATGGTCGTTTTCTGCTCTGTGTGAACTGACTTGAGCCTGGGAGAATGAAGAAGAATTAAAAAAGATTGCGACAACAAAAGCAACAGCAACATTGACAATTTCTAGCACTAGCACACACTATATGTTAAAAAGGCGACTTAGGAAGGGCATTTGAAAGCTGAATCACCTGAAATATGTAAATGCTGTGTGTCTGTGGTGCTATCAGTTTTTTTGACACCCTATGGTTGTAAACTTTATGGACACATGCAAACGATGGACACAAAATGGAAAATGCACTATTAAAATTCAATTTTATCACAATTATGTTTTGTTTTTTTATGTTTTATGTTTGATATCAGTAACACATACATTACACACTTCAGTTGTAGAACCCAAAAGATAAGTGAAGATTATGAAAAAATATATTTTTTAATTCTCATCAAAAACAAGCAGTTTGTTCTAAATCCCTGGTCAGACAGCAGCTAGTTGATTTTGCAAAAAAATAAATAAAACCCAAAGGAACAACAGTGTATAAATATGTCCATTATCTGGCAGCTCCTCCAGCAACCTCTGCTGCATGTGTTCATTAGATCCATAGTGTGCATGTCCCTGTTTTGGTTCTGCCTCAGCTTCTTACAAAAGTTGTTGTTTTTTCTTTTCTTACTTTTTTATTTTCTTTTATTTATTTTGTTTTTGTTTTTCATGGCCATCCTTTGTTCTTTTCCCCCCCTTTTTGTTTTGTTTCTTTGTTCCCTTCTCTTGGTTGGATGCCTGTTTGTGTGTGACCCACTTCCCCCTGGTCCAGTTCTGGAGTTTGAACTGCGGAAAGCCAAGGAGACCATTCAGGCTCTTCGTGCCAACTTGACTCAGGCTGCAGGTGGCGTACTTTCAACTTTTACACACTTCAGTCCTTTCTGCTATAGGAGCTGCTCTCATTCCTGAATGCAGTTTTGTAATGTTGACCTTAAATCAATTTTCAGCTCACTCGTTTCTCTTTCTCTCTGTTTCTTCTTTCTCTGTAGAATGCGAGATTGCCTCTCAAGAGAGAAAAAATTACAAATCCAGTCCTGAAATTCAGGTTGCCTTCATTGTTACAATTGTATTATAAAACTCATCAAATTGATAATGAACAACTAGTTCGAATAACAGTGGATTCACTTAATTTTTTATTTCTCCATTATTTTCTTCCCCCCAGGAACCTATTCGTCCTCTTGAAAAGAGAGCCTTAAATTTTTTAGTTAATGAATATTTGTTGAAAAATGAATACAAGTTAACGTCCATCACATTCTCGGATGAAAACGATGATCAGGTAAACTGCTATGCTATTATGTTATGCGTTTATTTGATCGGTTTATACACTGTAGTGTTTTTATTGTATGTTTTTCATAATATTTGATTCCTGCAGGATTTCGAGTTGTGGGACGACGTTGGTCTAAACATTCCCAAACCTCCAGATCTGCTGCAGCTCTACAGGAACTGTGGGAACAGCCTGCCGTTGCACCGTGACACTGCAGATGTGGCGGTCAGTGTTGACCCAAGTGACTTGCCAGGAGACTATTTCACCCAGGAGCCTGTGCAGCAAACTGAAGTCATACAGGTAGTTCTCCAAAGAGGAGTTCATTCTTCAAACACAGAAGTGATTCTGAAATGCTGAAAAAAGTCTTCACTATCTCCACTTTTACAACCTACACAGATTGAAGGAAATTTGCATAATGTCCGTCTGTGGCGCACAAATATTTTCTTCTTTGACCCTCAAACTCTGTAGTTGTAGCTCAGGTCTAAAAGAGTTTGGTTGACGTGTTGAGAAGATGCTGTTTTTTGAGATGCGAAAGAATACTTACATGTTCTTCTAAAGCAGGTCCACTAACCAAATACACATGCTTCTGTGGTCCACTGCAATTTTAAATTCAACCCACTATTTATTGTGGGTTGGTAACTCAGAAAGAAGGCTGTTAACTGTCTATTGAATAAACTGTCTATTGAGAACTTTGTTGTGAAATATTAAAGTCAGCTCTTATCAGTGTTTTTACAAGTGGTAGTGAAGCTTCCGGAGCTGAAATTCAAATATGGTACTGGACATTTTCTTTTTGGCATATTCTGCCTGTAAGTGCTCAACCAATCACAACTGACTGGACCATTTGACCATTCATTCATTCATTCATTCATTCATTCATTCATTTTCTTTTCAGCTTAGTCCCTTTATTAATCTGTGGTCACCACAACTCTGGGGTGAACCGTCAACTTATCCAGCATATGTTTTACGCAGCAGATGCCCTTCCAGCCACAACCCATCACTGGGAAACATTCATACACCCTCATTCACACACATACACTATGGACAATTTAGCCTACCCAACTTTGGACTTGTGGGGGAAACCGGAGTGCCCGGAGGAAACCCACGCGAACACGGGGAGAACATGCAACACAGAAATGCCAACTGACCCAGCCGAGTCTCGAACCAGCGACCTTCTTACTGTGAGGCGATTGTGCTACCCACTGCGCCACCGTGTCACACCATTTGACCAATAAAATAGTAAAGTAGGCGGGGTTAAGAGAGGTCAGATTCTTAAACCAAACATTTCAAAGACTGTAAGAAAAGAATTGATGTTAAAAAATATAATATGTAAATGAAAGTGTTTTTTTGACTAGATGGATACAAACCTGTTATGCTTCCAAAATAGTCTAATTGGGGCATTTTGAATTCCCAATTCTGGTTAACTCTTTCTTTTGAAATAAAATAAAATTGATTGATGGCAATTGCTAGAAATCTTAGATTTCTTGAAACTAGATTAAGATTAAGGAAGTCAAGTCAATGCGTTTACATAAATACACTCACTGTACATAATCAGAATAATCCAATCTATCCAACTATCATGACTTTTGGTTACATATGCTGCTCTAGGATATGAAAAGGGATTTAGATTGAGGTTTGGGTTGCTCTTTTTTTTTTTTAAATTGGCCACCTTTTAAGTAATTTTGTTGTCATCCACAGCAACAACAGCAGCAGGAAGTGGTTCAGGAGCTGGAATATCAGATCAGCCTGCTGAACAGTGAGAAACAGAGTCTGGCTGAACAGATTAAGAAGCTTCAGAGGTAAGAGTCATCGCCTCCTGCCTGAGGGCCCAATTCAATCAGAACCAGTAAAGCAGCTGCGTTAGCCTGTATAATCAGAGCTCGGAGCAACAACCTATGATTGCAGTTGTAATTGATAATTGCTCTCAGTGCATGGTCTTATCTTGTCAGCTGCTGCTTCTATAAATCAGATTTCTTTGTGGGGGGGAAAAATATGATTATTCACTGTCATGCATTTCCTGCGGTTTTTAAACTTGTCAGTTTGCCTGATCTAAGCTAATGTTCCATTGATCATTTTTAGTATATGATTATACGCAAGAAACATTTGCAGGTTGAGTAATTTTAAACTGAAATTAATTTATCAAAATGCATTGTATGATTTTGTTTAAATTTAAATGTACATTTTAATTGGGATTGTCCGAGTTTTCATACTATGCTCTCTCGGGTCTTGATTAGAAAAGATTTGTAAAATTTTTATCTAATGTTACTAAAAAAAATAAAAACGTATCATTTCTCATTTCTGTTCAGTATATAATGTATATAATCTATAATTGTGTACATAATGTATATAATGTATATTCTAAAAGGTTTATTTTAAATTTTTTAATTTTTTTTTATTTATTTTTTTACTTTTACTTATTATTGCAATTCTTTTTTTTGCCTTAGATGCTTTGCCTTAGCCTTAGATGCTGACATGGCAAAAAAAGCCCAAAACAAATTCATTATTAGTCAATAATAATAATAATAATAATAATAATAATAATAATAATCTAATGCATGTTATAAAGTTTTGGATTTGTACAATTTTATTTAGTTTATTATTATTATTATTATTATTATTATTATTATTATTATTATTATTATTATTATTATTATTATTATTTAATAGCTAAAAAGAGTGCATTTATCAATCATGCTTAATAAAAAAAAGTGTTTTTCTTTTTTAATTATGAAGCAGATTTTTTTCTAGCATTATTATTATTATAGCCTTTAGTGTCACGATACTTCATAAATCTTTTTTTTTTTTTTTAATTGTCATTTTTGCCTTTTTTTTTTTTAGATTGAAGAGTAGGATGACAGGAAATTAAGTGGGAGAGAGAGGGGGCAGGTGGGATCGGGTAAGGTCCAAGAGCCGGGATTTGAACTCAGGGAAATCCTGAGCAATGATGCAGTATATGTCGTTGCTCTGCTTTCGGTGCCGACATTAATAAATCATTTTCACATGTAGATTTACTGCTGCTCAAGGATATGTTCCTATTATAAACTGAAAACAGCTGTAATATGCAAAAGAAGAGAATATTTTAATGTGATTTTTATGATTGTTTTTCTGTCTTTCACTTTAAAAACTTTTGCCTTTTATTACTCCATTTTTACAGTGCTTTTTTTAAAGCACTCTAAAAATGAGTCCCCACCCCTTCTTGCTCAGCAGACTCATCATTATGACCTTCTGCTCTCTGACATTCTTCAGCTTGGCATTTACGCTTCCTAGCAAGAGATGAGCTCTACATATCTCTTTAACTAGTTTGCCTCCTCTTCATATTATATCTTCCTCGTCTCATACTGTTCTGTTCTGTATATTTCCCTCCTGTACTTGCATTTTGTGGAGTGCTAAATAAAAATTTCCTCAATGTGTTTGTGCAGTGATATTCAGGCACTTCAGAGGAATGTTTCATCAGAACCCATAACTGTAGCGAAGTTGACTCAGTCTAAAGAAAAGCACCAACGTGATAAACCCCCACTTGACAATGGACAGTATTTGGACATACGAGGGGTCACAGAAATGGACGGCTCTTCAGACACTACAAAAACCTCAACCACTATCACTACTGCTACTGACTGCACTGAAAACACCACTACTGCTACACAACCTCACAGCAAACTGAAGAATAATGGTCAACAGAGTAAAAGCTCTGTGCAGTTTGACCAGCCCAACAGGTGAGACCTGCTTATTCTCCTTCTGGTGGACACCATTATGATTGAGATACACGGGTAGCAGCAAAGAAAAAGTACACTGAATGCATTCAGAAGTTGCTGCAAAAAGTGTTTTCTTGTAAATATGTGTTTCTATTATGCTATATCTTAATGGATACAACCAATTGAAAATTTCAGTCAGTAAAATGTATTTATTAATTTTTAAAAAATGTATGTTTGGCGGCGGTGGTAGTTGTAGTATTAGTAGTAGTTGTAGTATTATTATTATTATTATTATTATTATTATTATTATTATTATAATAGAGTTAAATATGTGTAATTGTGCAAAAAGTACAGTTTTTACTATGGTAAGTACATGTGATGTGTAATAGGGCACTGTAAAATAGTGTTAAGAGATTAAAAATTAATATAAGATTATTACTCAAATATATCTTATAACATATTACTTTGACATCTGAAGGATTATAGAATACATATATATTTGTGTGTTTATATAAATGTGTCTGTATTTCTTTTCTTGTTTTTTATTTATTTTTTATTTTTTAGATAAAACCGTAAGCTAATTTTACAAATACATCTAACTTTTGAAAACAAGAGATTTAAAAAAAAAAAACATTAATTTTCTTTATACCTAAACACGTCTAAGTGTAAAATAAAGACTTCTATTGTCGCTAGATTTAAACCTTAAGTTCAGTTGAGTCAGGAATATTTAGCATTAGTCTTTTTTTATGTACTTCGCATTCAAAAAGCTGAGATTAAGTTTTTTGTCAATCTAGACATAGACTGCTTTTGTTAAACTAGATATGGACCCTAATAATTTAACTAGGAGTTCAATAAATTTAATTTAATTCAAGTTAGAAGACATAATTTAAATCTTTTCTTATCCATTTGATAGGACGTGAACTATTCAGTTCTGCAAATTGTTAGGAAAATAGCTCTCTCTTTGACTAAGTGTTTTGAGATATTAAAATTCTACAATTCCTCTTGCCCTCATTGTCTATAAAGTGGAGAATATTGTTCAGCGCAGCCAGTCCTTAATTCTGACTTATCCACAGATGCCTTGTTTTGGGCTTGCAAAAAAGGACATTTCTACTGTGTCATAAATGTTAACAAATCAGGACCCAAAATTACGTCTACATTTTAAAACAAAGAAAAGAAGCCAGAGGATGGCTAATATGCACATCCTAAACCAGTGGGTAAACACGTCATGTATAAACACACACATCAACCCAATCACTTTATTTCAACTGAAACTATCCCTTTAAATGTGGATAATGAGGCAACTTACTTGGCTGTAAAAAAATAATTAGGAAACACTTTTAAGTTTAGTTAACAAGTGTTTAAGTAACAATTCACACTATTTTCTACTGGCTTATTACCTGCCTATTAAGATATTGACTAAGTTTATTAACACTTATAAAGTATGATAACCTGTTCTGTGTTTTGTATTTTGCAACGATCGTGAATTGCATTAAGGGTGTTTAATCTCTGCTCTGTCATCTTTTGATGTTGAAAATTCATCACTGCAAATCAACAAACTGACTTTTATTGGCATGTTTAGTAGTTTAAGACTAGATATTGTTTAAGAAATAATAGAGAGAGAATTAAGGCTGTAAAATAACAGAAAAAGTACTGGCAGTTTGTTACCAGGTTTTTGTACCATAATTTACAACACAAACACAGACAATATATGACTTGAACAAAAAGGTTTTGGAGGAAAGCTCAAGATCCCATAATGAAATCCAAAAGAATCAATAAAGTGAAAAAAACAGGAACCACCAAATACAGAAAAAAGTTAAAAAAAAAAATTACAGTTTAGTTTATTGAGCTAAAAGTCTTAGTTAATGATTTGTAAATAGCATAAAGTGGGCATTTAAATGAGCAATAACTATTATAGCCACTAGATGGGAGCACAGCACCAATCACCAGGACTGTCTCACTGCAGTGCTGACTAGCACCATATATTCCATTCTTCATCGTTTTGCACATCTGCTCCGAATGGACTTTTACCCCCTGAGGCTGATTCAGACAAATTACCCTCTCCTCTGTTTTGACTTCCTATATCAGCGTTTTCTCCCTGTGCTGTGGAAGCTGGCCTGATCTGTGGAGGTATTGGTAACCGGAGGTGGAGGTGGCTTGTTAATTCATGTTTTGTTTGCTTGTGCAGAAAGCTGTCTCCGGCCTTCCACCAAGCACTTTTGTCCTTCTGTCGAATGTCTGCTGACAGCAGGCTGGGCTCAGAGGTGAGTGGGATCAGATTGCAGACAGGTACAAATGCACAAGCACATGTAGAGGGTCTACCTGATGTCAAGCTGAAAGAGATAATTAAAAAAAAAACATTATTTACTTAATCTCTTGTTGGTTCAATCCATTGTGACTTCGAATCAAAATCAGAAATATTTTGAGATGGTTCCACTTTTCAGTGCAGTTATGCAGAGTAGGGCCTGGAGCTTTTAAGATGAGTTTTTAAGGATGGAAAAGCACCATTAATGCATCATTAAAAAGTCTATATGACTCATGCACTAAATCTTCTAAAGCTATGCACTGTCAGAAATGAAATGTACAAAACTGGGGAGTTGCAATTATGCTTTTTTTGTTACTACTATGTGAACTTTAGATAATAACATGCTCCTTTAATGGACCTTTACTACAAATGTCTACCATGAGCCAGAGTTATTCCTATTTGTTTTTATTTTTGCCATCTTTTAAAAGTGAAATCTTTTTAGTCTCCGCCAGACATAACTGAATGACTGAATAAATGTCTGAATAATTCATTTTTGTTTGTGGATCGAAAGTAAGTTATTTGAAAATTCTCTTAAATTTTACAGTTATCGATCCATCTCACTAAACCAAGTCTGAACAGATGTTTTCAATGTACAATAATAAATCAATCTAGCTCATAAAACCCAGTCTAAATTATTTTAACTATACAGGTTACCAAATTTCAGTAACTGAAAACAAACTATAGGAAGATTGTAAATGAACAGTGGTTTAAAATGTTGTTTTGTGATTGACATCAAGCTATCATATGGCTTCAGACGTAAGAATAAGTCATATGAATCACTTTTAATAGACTTTTTATTTTCTTAAAGTCACACAATAGCATGAAGGATGAGCAAATGATGACAGTTTTGACTGAGGTACTTGTTTAAACTATTACGACAGTAAGAAAAAAAGAGGAGTGGTTCATTTTGCTTTCAAAATAACCAGGAATGCTCTAATGGGTACATTCAAGAGGTCACATAGTTCACAATTTCTTCAGTGTCCAGAATACAAAAGCAGAACAGCTTCTCGGATTGCAGCTATACAGTCATTTAAAGGCACATGTGATTATATTAAATGCCTGACATTTTTTGCCTCTTTATTCATCTGATTCTCAGGTGTCTCGAATTGCTGACAGTGAGCAGAGCGTTATGCTTATGCTGGGCCGCTGCTTGCCACACATTGTACCCAATGTCCTGCTAGCCAAGAGAGAGGTAAGCAATCTTCTTTTAAATCAGCAGCCTCATCCCATTCTCCCATCAGCCACTGCGGCTTCCACGTCCACTGCAGCTGCTCTATTCCCTCTCATTCTGTTCTTAATTCAGCATTGATCAACTTATGTTTTTAATGAGGTGCACTGATCGACTGACCCGAAATCAGAATGGTTTGGTTTTTTGTTTAGTTTTTTTGCTCCAAACATTTATTCACACTCTTTTTGGTTTAATTTGGCCAATCTCTGTTCCTTACATGCATACAAACTGCACTAGAATTTTATAGTATGAAGTGTTTAAATGGAGCATTAACAGAGGCCAGAGACTTAACACCAATTTACCAACTGACATAACATTATGAAATGCACAATTAATTTTAATATGAATAATGTAGCAAATATTGACCTTCATTCATTTCATACTTATGCGATTTGTGAGATTTAATGGAAACATGCCGCCCCATGTTTTGTGGGTGTGGACATGTCCTCAGAATAACAGCCCATCATGCAGCTACGCATTAATATTCTAAATGATCTGTTAGCAAAGCATAAATGAAATCAGCAGGACATGTGTGTAGAGTGAGATGGCCTATGACTGAGTGAAAGTTTTCTTTGGTATATATAAGCAAAGTTTCATTGTATTTGTAAGTATCCACAAAAAAAAATAAAAACAGTTACTGTTTTGAACGATGTCTTTCTCTTATCTTTATGACCAAAATGACAGAATATTTGAAGGTTTTCGCTGCCATTAGAAATAGAGAATATAAGCATACTTGCGTGTTGGTCGACATCATGGGTTGAAGCTTTTATACAGTGAGTAATGATCAATATATCAATATAAACATTATAAACATTGCAGCTTTTTTTCCACTCAGATTTGTTTCCAGGTGGACTGATTAAGATTGTTGCACACTCAAATCCTGTATATTTGAGGAAGACAAGAAAAGTTTTCAGAAAAGTATGCCATATACATCAGATGTTTAGTCAAAGTTCTGTGGGCGGTGCTTAACATTATACTAATATAAAAGCAACCCTTTGACGAGATATGAGTTCAGATGATATTTTCTTTTTAGATTACTCTTCGTAAAGCACATATTAAATACTTTGTTTAGAGCACTAACTAAACAAACGCTGTTATTCCTGCTGTTTGATAAGCTGTATTTTCATTCAGCCTGTCTGCTTTTTTTCCATACTGTTGTTTTTATGTAGCATAATTTCACATACCTGAAGTAAATGTTTTGGCATTATAAATATTTTTTTTATGAAAAAAAATAAATAAATAAAACAAGTTTCATAATCCGTCAATTTGCTTCTAAAAATCCCCAGTCAGAATCGGCCATGAACAATTGAGATCGGTGCATCCCTAGGTTTTTCCATTGCAATTATGTGTCTCTCTCTCTCTCTCTCTCTCTCTCTCTCTCTCTCTGTCTGTTTATATCCCTCACCCAGACCACCTCTGTCTCTCTTTTGTTCTGTTCACACATTTCTTCTCTTGCTTTTGTGCATGCATCTCACTGCTCCGATAGAGAATGGTTGTGCACCTCTGTCAGGTGAGTGAAACACATCGGCCCTCTTTCATTCATTCATTCATTCATTCATTCGTCATACGTGTGACCTTTGACCTTTCAGTTGGTTTGACTTTTCATCAGCTTTGGCATCATTGGCTCTTAAAGGCTTTTTCATTTATACATTTGTCTTTTTATTGATGACTGAAGCTTTGGATTTATTTAAGCTTGATCAAACAACTTTTGGTTTATTATTGACATTCTAAGCTGCTGAAGATCAATTTTTTTGACTTACTAAATAGTTTTATATATTGATTTACAGCAATAAACTGAAATGAAACTAGTATTTTATTATGTATTTTAATGATGCTGTGTACCAGAGTTAGCAGCGGCTTATTTTCATCTGCAGGCCCTTTGTCCAGGTCACCATTTACAAAAAATAATAGAAAATACAGTCACTAACACAGAACAAAGTATGCATAATACAAACAATATATCATACAAACATTATTATTATTATTATTATAAACATTAATGGCAAGTTATTTGTAAAGTTTTATTTCTACAAATTCAGTGTATTTATTTACATCTTTATTAATTTGAACCTTTTTTGTCATTTTGTTTTATTTATGAAATAATGTATTCTGTAGTACATTTTAAAATATATGTTTTTTTATAAATATCAATTGGCAAAATGTAAAGCATAAATGACAGAATGGGAAAAATAGCACATATTTACATTTCTATTAATGTATGTAAAATTTAAACAAATAAATGTACGCGCACACGCATGTATGTAGTTGCTTTGTTGTTTTTTTCCAGCTTTGACAAATGTTTATTAAATATTTTTTTCCTTTCTTCATAATATTTCTGGCTAATCTTGCACTTAAAAAAGCTTTGACATACACTAACAGCTATTAACAATAGAAAAAGGGAAGAGCCCTTCGATATGTCCCACCCAAGTTTCCTTTTTCAATGGAAAATACATTTATAGATCATGTGTTTTAGTGATTTTACTATAGTTGCTTGCTGGATATTCTTAGGCATGATATAAATGGAGCCTGAAGGTCGCACTACAGTAGACTTTTGTTCAGCTGATTCCATTTGAACGCAAGTGAATGTAGGGCACCATAAATACAAACTCGTATGGAAAAAGTTTTGCATTTCCTTTCTTTCAAAAATATGTTTAGTGATCTCTGACTTGCGTAGATCAATACATCAAACTCTTAACTCTTATCTTTAAAAAAAAAGCAGCTATTGGCATCCATAGTAGGAACAAAAAAATAAATGAATACTATGGATGTTAATGGCATTTTTCCCCCCACTATTTTTCTGTTTGTGTTCAGCAGAAGAAAGAAACTCAAACAAGTTTTTGAACAAGTGGAGGATGAGAAAATTATGAGCTTTTTTTTTTTTTTTTTTTGTAATTTTTGGGTAAACAAACCCTTTTTTTTTGAAAGCCTGTGTTGTTTTAGTCATGATAAGAGTTTGCTGCATTGATCCATGCAAGACAGAGGTTTGCAGGAAAATAAAGTGTGTATATTTGTGTATTTAGATGTATTGTTTTTACTATTTATGGAGTTAGTATTATTTTTAAGGCTCCAGTGATCATTACATCATATTTTCATACTTTTGTAAAAGTTGATGACAGACTGGTTGAGGGATTTTAGGACTGACCAAAACAATATTTCAGATGTTTTACAATGTGGTCAGTCTGCTGGTTTGTCCATTAATGTCATCCCATCACACTCATTTTTATTATCACATGATCTGTTAAAAAGAAATCACATCACACTTTTTGGATGCAAATGCTGGAATTTATTCTGTAATTGTGTTTCCATTGTAGTTTATGGGCACTTTTTCTTTTTATCAGATAATGAGTTTGTCCTACATCCTACTTTTCAAAATGTATGGGCATCTTGGCGTTTCCATTAAGCATCTTTTTATAGAGTATTCCAAAATGCATATAAAAATAGGGGGATGGATAGCTATTGACAGCCAAGCCAGTGGAACTTTTCAATGCTTTAATTTTTATTATTATTTTTATTATTATTTTGCGCTTTAGGCTCTTTCAAAAAAAAAAAATTTTAACAATTTTTTTAACTCATAACATGATTTGGTTGTTTACACAAGATGCCATATTGGACACAAGATTCACTCATGGACATTTACTAAAAGAAAAAAAGTTTCCCTAAATGTCAGTATTGCAACAGAAACCAAAGTGTTGAACCTATAGTTTAGGAATGCCCTATTTTTAATGGTAGACAATGATTTTATTTTTATCTGGACTCTTGAGAGACTTTAAAGAAAATTTCTAAAAAATTTCTTTGTATTTCTAAAAATGTTCAATGACTAAAATAATATTTTAATAAATATATCCATTTAATAAATCTGTTTTGTTCAAATGCACCAAAAAGTATTTCCTATATTCACCGAGAAATGGGTAAAAATATTCATTTTTAAAAAAGGGTGTACTCAGTTATGTTGATCGCTGTTTTTTTATTTAATAGAAAAGTGATATTTATAAAATATATATAGTAATTTAAATTTGATCTGGTTGATCTGATCTTGCCATGAAATAGCCAGAGGAGCTGATATGGCAATAAATTCAAAACTCTCTCTTTCTCTCTTCAGGCTCTTTCAGATGACAGAGAAACATTGACTGAGTTTAAATTGTTTTCTTTGCTTCCCATTTACGGAGCTCATTTGGTTTAAATAACTAAACTTAAAAACACACACACACATATGCATTTCTCACCGTTCCCATACAGTTCCACAACTTTTTTCCCCCCTTCAGGCCCCTGTGATTTGCATAGGGCAGTTCAGTTTCACAAGAGCAGGTGACAGTTTGAGAAACACTGGAAGCTTTCCAGGCTGGAGTCGGCTGAAAACAAACACCGCCCAGAGAGCAGAGATCTTGCTTTTCACTAAAATGGACTTTGAGTTTTTGCCGGTTAATTCTGTTGGCTTCATAACCTTCCTCCATGAATTCAGACACTAACCCCCCCCCTCCCCCCCCCCTGTCTGCTTCACAACAATTACTAATCAGCCGCTGAAGGAACACCTGCCTTGCTATATAATTCTGGTCATCTGCTCACCTACTAGAGCTTTACTGTAAAGATAAAGTCTTTCGGAATTAAAGGCTATTCAGGTTATTGATTACCATTGAGCTGATAAGACTTTGTATGTTTCTAACAGTCTAAAACTCCCCGTCTTCTTGCAGAAATATGTCTGGTGTGTTTGCACGTGTGGGTGTATTTCTGACTGGGCTGTTTTTAGTTTGTCTGGAAATTATCTGGATGTGCGGCAGTTGATTACTTTTGTATTTAAGAAATGAGTCAATGCAGACTGATGGTAAATGGCAGATTTACATATAATTACAATTTTTCATTGGAAGTAATTACAGGTGGCAAGTAATCAAAGTCATTTTTTGCCATGTGAAATTGGTTACATTTAGATAAAATATAAAAATATGGCATTTGATACAAATAATTAATAGTCATTTAAATAAGTAAAATTTTCAAGCAAAAAAAAAACAAAAAACTATTTATTTATTTAGTTTTGGGCAGCACAGTGGGTAGCACAATCGCCTCACAGCAAGAAGGTCGCTGGGTCAGTTGGCATTTCTGTGTGGAGTTTGCATGTTCTCTCCGTGTTTGCGTGGGTTTTCACAGGGGGCTCCGGTTTCCCCCTCAAGGCCAAAAACATGTGGTACAGGTGAATTGGGTAAGCTAAATTGTCTGTAATGTATGAGTGTATGGATGTTTCCCAGTGATGGGTTGCAGCTGGAAGGTCATCCGCTGCATAAAACATATGCTGGATAAGTTGGCGGTTCATTCATTCAACACTTTTGAACAAAGTACATCATAAAATGTATGAAAAAACAAAAAAGCATGATAAATGCATGGAATTTCATTAGTCAAAGTGTCACACATCATTTAATTAAATTTTTTTATAACGTATATTGGACCAATTTCATTTAGTAGCTTATCATTTTAAAACGGCATATACTTTTTTTAAAATGACAACTAGTTTAAAATCATGACAATTTCAAAGAATTTCTCTTGTCAATCGTTCAAATGTTTTTAGCATACAGTACATATGGCAACCTTTTAGAATAATTTGCTTAATATTTTGATCTACTATAGTGATATTCTCTAGAATAATTTGTTAGATTTTTTTTTAAATTTGTATTTTATTTTTATTTAAACACTATATTTATCATGAGAAGCATTTTTATTCTTAAAGTTTAAACCGCATCCAAAAACAATTACTTTTACTAAAAATAAATGTATTTGCTGTTCAAATAGCAAAACTTTTCCCATTCTGCCTCTTTCGGTACTTGACCGCAAGTGTTAATCTTTTCCTAGTAGCTCCTCGACGAAAAGAAAACTCTCACATTGACACACTTTGGCTTTGAGCCAAATAAAATACTTCATAAATGTGTCTCTGTTAAGAGGTTCTCCAGGTGCAGCAGACGCCGCACACCGCTGACTGTCCCATAATGCAACACTCCTACACCGACTCACTTCACAAGTAACAGACCGGCCCTTTAAGCCTCATAACATCTGAAAAGCCGTATATTAAAATTATGCTTTTAACTTTTGGCAGGTGACAGAAACGGCCGTCCAAACAAACAAGCACGGCGTCAAACAGCCTGCAGTTTTGCCGCGTGTTTTCTCAACCATTTTTCATTTTCAAGTGTCCTTTTGAGGCTGCGGTTTTAGCCACAGTCACGTCTGGAGATGAGATAAATCAAGAGAAAATATAAACACTTGTGCGGTGAATCTTCATGTGAATCCTGATCTGTTGTTGCCGTTCTGGATCATGGTGGAAAACAGGGCTGGTTGATCGTGAGAGACACGTTTGTCAAGGGCATATTGTTGCTTCTGTAAAGCGTTATCTGTCGAGCTGGTTTGCTTTAAATAACTGCGTCTCACTGGTAAACATCCACATTTGTACATGGTACAGAGAATGTCACATTTGTATATATCTGCATACATATGAAGGCACTGATGGTCGGGGACAGGATTAAGTGATTTATGTCAATATTGTGTTTTCTTTTGTGAATATGTTCTGAGTGTATTGATTTATTGTGTTTGCTTGCACTGAAATGGCTATTTTTTTTTTCTTCATTTTGCTCCCTTTAGAGATATTTTTTTATGTAGAGCAGACTGTTATTTATTTTATGCTCTAGTTTACAGGGTCTGTTTACAGGGAAATATTATTTTTAAAAAAATAAGTTTCTCGGAAATTAAAATGTAAAAATGATAATAAAAACTATTTAGACAACAAAAATGACAAATGCACAAAAGTACAAAAAAACAACAACTAATGACACTAAAATAACACAATGTTATTTTTTTCAAACCTAAAATTAGTATAATGCCATTTAAATGATTAAAGTCTCAAAAGACATAATGCATTTTTTTGGGTCTAAGTATTTATTGTAAGCTTGATATCTGTAAAATAATTTCTAAACTTTAAAGTTATTTATATGTTTTGGTTACAATGAATATTTAATGCAAGTCTAGAAAAAATCCAATGTTAAATCCAAAATAAAAGTTTGTTTTGACATGATGTAAGTGTGTGTTTGTACTGTGTGTATTTATTATGCATGTATAAATACACACATGCATGCATATATTTGAGAAAATGTTTATTTATATTTAGAAATAAATTATATATATATGATACAAATTTAAATATCTATGTAACTAAATACTTTTTGTATAGTTTTGTTTTATGTATATGTGTGTACCACATATGCATAATATATAAATATATAT
>CAIGQW010005871.1:2247573-2265018 GCA_903798125.1 Danio choprae
ATTTATAAAACTGTATACATTAGCAATAAATAAAATTTGGGCTTCTGGGCTTGAATTAACAACTAAATGCTATTTTAAAATATCTTAAATATTAATTGAAATATTTAGTATTTTTTACAAGAAATAAAATTCAAAAACTGTACACATTAGCTTTTATGCCATAAAGAGCCATCATACCTGCCTGGTTGTCCTTTTGTGCGCAAGTCATCATTATAATGAAAACACATAACTCCAAATTTGCTTAGAGTGGTGTCAGGAACATTATTATAGGAATATTATTAAACAATCAAACAAGAAGAGACTATCCCATCTGATATACAGTAATTACGAATTGTGTTTTTGCGATTCTCTGATGTTACTGTTTACTGTATGCAATATCTGGCTCTCCAGATGAAACCAAGGCTCGAGAGACTTGTGCGTATTTTTGTCTCACATGCTCGATGTACTAACACTTTCCATTCAGCCTCCACTAAACCACCATACGCTCCGAGAAGCTGCCTTGCTTTCCACAATCAAGCTCATCTGTCCATTCATTTGGCTGCAAGTCGATCTCCCCCCCCCCCCCCTCCCCAAAATAAACCCTTAGCACTAAAATCTCCGTTCCCTGCTAGATTGTTGGCCATCTGTGTTTGACCCCCTCGTCTCTCTTTTGCATCTGACTGGTTTGCAGCGGGTTCTCCGAGGCATGAGCGAAGCCTTAATTGACAAGCGAGTAGCCCCGGCCCTTATTACCTTGTGCAGTGGTCCTGAATTGTGAGTTAACCACAGCTATGAGACCTTTTTAAAAAAAAACAAAAAAAACAATCTCCTCTCCGCATTCTATTGGTTGGATGTTTTTATTTGACATTTTTGTTCATTTCTGTTATGTTTTTTTCATACTGATATGGGATTGATCATTAATCATCTTGCTTGCCACATTTTCCATCAAGTGATTGATTGACATCTCATTGTTTTGTTCCATCTTTTAATCATTTAAAAGGGATTATGTGGTTTCTTTTGGATGTGCACTGATGGGTTTTGTGTTTTCAGCTCGGTGAGGATATCTACAATACCTGCCTTTGGGACAATTATGGAAACCGTTACGCAAAAAGAGGTACTGTTATGTTTTTGTTGTTGTTGCTTGTTTAAGGTCATATATTATAGGACACAACGTGTAATCTAACCTTTAAAACCCAAAAACCGAGGGTGGTGATGCAAATCTTTTGGCTAAGTGGTTTTAGACATTTTCATCGCACTGAATCACATTTCCCTGCTCAAATTTGTGTTATTATAATGTAATAAAAAATTTTAAGCAAATATAACAAATTATTAAAAAAAATCTTTAAATTAGTTTTCAGAATACTTATTACTATTAGTAATTTTAGCTTTTTTATTAACTAAAACAGTTATTATTAATTAAAACCTTTAGTTAGCTTAAATAAGACCTTTTTTAAAATGCTAAAATAAAAAATTGTAATATGCAGTTGTATTCAGTCCAATTGTTAAATAATTGTTATATTTACAAATATAATAATAATCATAACTTACTAAAAATGACTAATATTATAGTATGTATGTATGTTTGTATATGTATGTATGCATGTATGGTATATGTGTATTAGTATAACAATGATTTGAGTAATTTGTAATAAGTTTTCATTATTGATATTTGTTGATATTGTTATTATTATTGTTTTGTTGCCATCTTAAATTTGTTTATATTCAAACTTAATACAAGATGCTAAAATAACAGATGTTTCTGTATATATATTTACTCATGGTTTAAAGTATTTAAATCTCTTGAATATTAAAATACCGTATGTTATTGATTTATTATATTTTATGTAAGCTTCTGGGCTTGAATTAACAACTACATAATTATATTTTTAAATATATAAATATTAATTGAAAAATTAATTAAACAGCCATTATAACTGCCTGGTTGACCTTTCGTGCGCAAGTCATCATCATAATGCAAACAAATAACTCCAAATTTGCTTAGAGTGGTGTCAGGAACACATTTATTTTCTTTGTGTGGTCGTTTAAAAGGTTATTCAGTGTTTTTACGTGTCCTGTTTGTTTTGTAGCTGCTAGAGAGAGTGAAAATGCAGCTGGCCTCTTTTCTGGAAGACCCCCAGTATCAGGACCAGCATTCTTTGCACATGGAAATTATCAAGACATTCGGAAGAGTAGGACCCAATGCAGAGCCCCGCTTCAGAGATGAATGTGAGCACAAATATTTACCAGCGAACCAAACGCAAGCTTATGCAAAGAAGCTTTTCACTGTCTGCATGAAGGAAAAACACAATAGCGTGTTGTAATGTCATGCTTCACTGGCTGTTTGCCTATTTGTTTTTTATGTTCTGTTCTCTGTCTGTTTTTATCCACAGTTGTTCTTCCTCATTTGCACAAACTGGCTCTGTGCAATAACCAGCAGACGGTTGAGAGTAAAAGAATTGACATTGCCACTCAACTCTTCGAGGCCTACAGTGCTTTATCCTGCTGTTGTATCCTTCATTGTCAGTTCTGCAGTTTTTTTTTCATGCAGTTTTGTCTGTTTGAAGTACTTTTGAGTGCTTAGAAGCATGGTTTCTAGTATTAGCATGACGCCTGGTCCACTTTGCTGTTAAATCCAGTTGCTAAAAGTGAAGTGCTGTTAATGAAGGCTTACATTGTTTTGTAACAACACAAAACGTGACAAGATTCCAGCACTGAGCAACTTGTCTGTCCACGTCAGACACAGCACAACAGAAACATATAAATACCACAGTCATTCCGAAGCACAGAATAGTACAACAAATATTTTAGAAAGTGTTTTAGCATGACAGCTTAGCTTAACATCATGTTCTAACCTACTGCTAGCATGTTTCATGCGTTGTTAACTTTTTAGAAAGTAACTTGCACGTCTTATTACATTGCTAACGTTTTATTATGTTTCTGACACATTGCTAGCATGTTTTAGCATCTTAGTAACATGTTTTAGCTTGTTAATAGAATGTTATTGACACATTGCTAGCATGTTTTATCATTTTTGTAATGCTTAGAATGTTACTAGCATGCCTAAATTTAATAACAATGCTATATTTTAAAACATCTTGTTGGTCACATTTTTCTAACTTTGAGAGCATGTTTTAGTATGATTTAAAATAATTATATATAATAATTGTAATATTGTGTAGCTACCTTTTCAGTTTCATTCTGTACACCACAATTAACAACACCACAGAAACGTATAAATACCATAGTCCTTCAGAAGCCCAGAATAGTACAGTGACTCAACCAACAAATATTTTATTATTTAATTAATAAATATTAAACCTCATTAACATTATTGAAAGTACATACTGAGTTGTTCTAATGTTCATGTTTAAATTGTATGTTTTATTGTCAAGATCTCAGGGTAAACTATGCTGGAACAGTTCTGAAAATAGTATTATTAATAATTAATTATCGTTCATGTTATTTATAATTATTATATGCCTTAATATATTATAATGATTATTGAAATACATAGTTTAATTATTTAATATTTTTTTTATGAAATAAGGGTTACAGCATGCTATAATGTGATCCAAAACATTTATACATGAGACGTATTTGATCTTGAAAAAATGCATAATGTTAAAAATCTGTTTTAAATTGTGATATTTTTTTATTTGAATATTTATTTTAATTCCCATTAGCATTCCTTTGTCTGTTCTGACTACTGTTATATTTACAAGTTTTGTTGTGGAGTAAGGAGAATGCTAAAACACGTTATGATGTTTGATTTAGGTTTACCTCAAGTATATTTTATATTTGTTACTCAGTTAATATACTGTACAATGTACTCTAAAATGCATTTTACATGCCAGTGCAACTTACTTCTACAGAAAATACAGTACTTCTGGTTTCTGCATAGAGATCAAATCCACTATATTAAATCCTGTGACAAATTTTACCTTAACAACTCTTAGTAAATGAGTACCTTTTAAACATTGCTTTACAGTAAAAAATGGTGAACTCCAGCAACACTTTTAATAAAGGAGAAAAATGCAATGAAATGAAATAAAGTAAATGCCAATGTGTTTTGGCTGAGCCTTCCTCAGGGCACAAAAAACATCACATACAAACATTTCATCTCCATCTTAGAACATCAAATTACAGATTAGAAACAACTGATAAACCAGACTCAAGTCATCACCCCAGTCAGCAGGAACCAACTACACAAGTGGTAATCAAATCAATTGATATAAATCCACGTCAAATCAACACGTAATGAAACAATACAAATATAAAAAAATAAAAAATAAATAAAAATAACATTTCAAAAGAAACTGAAAAAGCCTGTCGAAGAAACTAAAAAAAAATCACAAAAAATATTTTAATAAAAAATATTCATTCATAACTTATGGAAATCCAAAAAGCCTCCTGTTTCTTCCTGGAATAATCAATGTTGCCACCCAGACCTGGATTAAGAATTCAGAGGCCCCTGGGCACCCCTACCCGGCCACAGCCCTATAGTTGAATTAAAAAATTTTAATAATATAATGCATTTTTTATCAAATTAATCTATAATGTATTGCCCACTTTTTAAAATAAATTATATATAGTACATATATTTATAGTCTACAAAGATTTTACTTAATTTTAAAGCTCACTTTGAAAAAAATACTAAAAAAAAATAGTGAGAATTATTGTTTTTTTTAGTATACTTGTTCAAGTTCACTGAAGCAGAACTAAAAATATATATTTAAAAAGGTATTTAACATATAACTTTAAGCACATTATTGGCATATAACATAATGCTTCTCCAATCCAGTTCTATGAATAATGATTCCATACAGTCTCCCTCCTCCTCTCCCTGTATCTTTTCTATTCTCCTTGTGATGAAAAGTAGGCAAACAGCATAGGTCAACTTGATTATAAACCGAAATCACACACACCATACCTCTTCTCTCCCGTCTCTCTACTCTTTAGAGACTCTCTCTCTCTCTCTCTCTCTCTCTCTCTCTCTCTCTCTCTCTCTCTCTCTCTCTCTCTCTCTCTCTCTCTCTCTCTCTCTCTCTCTCTCTCTCTCTCTCTCTCTCTCTCTCTCTGTCTCCTATTCAGACACATGATGAATCCAGTCTTCGATGCGCTACTGTTAGCCTCCTCCGCCTGGTTAATACTACTTTGCTCATCTAATGTTACCGTAACGTCTTCTTCTGTACCCTCATTCTCCTGATCATGGGTCTGTTTGAAGAAGGTGTGTATGGAACATGCCTCAATAAAGATGCCTCCCTCTCTTGGGAATGTCTAGATGTCTTTTTCTCGTGCGTTTGCTAAATCCACTTGTCCACTCATTTTGATCTAAGACAACTACTACACTACAGTCCGCTTAATTCAGTGTGGGTTATTTCAAAACTGACGTTTCCACGCTTGACCAATTACAGCATTCAGTTTAGTTCAAAAAAAGAAAGAAAAAATTGCTTTTTAAAATATAAATATAATGATAATAATATAGGATAGCGACTATTTGCTAAGAGGAAATATATAGTTGTCTAAGCAATATGGTTTTGACAGAGTGGGTGGCACTTTATTAAGGCATGTGCCATTAAATGTTCTCCAACTATGGGTGAAGTAGGGCTAGTTCGGAAGAATGCGACTAACATTGTAAACACAAATGAATTCTATTAAGATGTCGCTAATATTTAACACCAGGTGGAAAATAACTGTTTATTAAATATTTAAAATAACTATTTATATGCTGTTTATACACATGAAATAGGCTAAACATTATTAAATACCCACGAGGCACAATTTTTTAAAATGTTTCCTTCCTTTTAAAAATATATGTATTTCCAATCTGATATGTAACTTAATAGGGAGAAAAAGAATAATGAGTTCAGCAGATGGTGGATTCGAACCGGGTTGATGATTGATCGCGTCAAAACATGTTGCCATGCGCTTTACGAGCTACGCCACTCACGCTGATGTAAGTGGCGCTCTTTAGTAATATTGTCCCTGTCAATCAGGAATGTCATGCGCTATTTGCACTTAGCCTAATCAGACACTCAGAAATTGGTATTTTTCTCCCCTCACAGGGGGCCCCAAGTGTGCACGGGCCCCTGGGCCTGTGCCCATAACGGCCATTGGTTAATCCGGCCCTGTTGCCACCCCTCCAATTCTGTTCAATCTTTTCAATTCCCAGAAAGAAAAAAATTGCAGCAGGGCTATTAAACATTGCTTTACATCCTTGTACAATTTGCCAAGCTCTTGCTGTTTTAGAGAACAGTATACAGCACGTCAGTCAGTTGATGAACAATCACTGGACTGACCAATTGATGCTTATTTTTACCAATCAATCAACTTTTCATTATTTTTGCGATCCTCTGTAAACCCTCAGGTTTGCATTTACAAAATTTGATTTTCCTCTAAGAGGGAATCATTTGATTGTTAATTGAAAACATCTAGCCAGTGGAACTGGACCGTACACCTCAGTTTCTTTACTGATTTTGTGGCGTATGGCAGCTTGCACAGTACAACCACAGTTTTACCTCCAGTTTCAACTTAATAACAGATACTGAACACACAATCTGTGTGGCCACTTGCTCTCTGTGTGCTGAGTTTTTGAGCGATGGTCAACTATTTTAGCTGGACACGAGTCTCTGTAGCTGGAGTTGCATTCTCACTCTCTTTCTTTTCCTTTGAACGATTCAAAAATGTTTGCATATCCCGCTGGCTGGGAAAGAAAGAAAATAAACCTCAGCCATTTTTGTACTCTAAATTGCAGGGTGGATGGCAGAATTTGTCGTTAAAGGCTCTATGATGTTGTTCGTTTAAGCAGAGAGAGCCGAGCCCTGCCCTTTGGTCAGGATTCCGAGCATTCATGCCTTTGCAGATGCTCTTTTGCCTTTTGCTCCTCCATCTTGCTTCTCAGTTTGGCTTTATTTTCGTAGAGACCCCCCTGTAGTAGTGGCTTGCCCCCCAGGCAGCTTTCTAAAAGCTTCTGTCCTGTCTGTGTTTTGAGGTTGTGCAACATGATCAATATGAGGTGGCTGACTGTATATTGGTGTGTATTCATTGGAGAAGTGCAAGTCATTATGGGTAGTTGTTGGGGGTTTAACAGTGTACAGTTTGGTTTATATCAAGTATTGTGCTGCTCATGGTTTTTGTTATAAGGGATGCACCAATCACAAACTTTTAAGGGGATGCTGATAACTCTGTTCTGTTCATTTTTTTTATTTGTGGTTTTAGTGCAGTGATTCAGCTAAATTTACCACAGTGACTTTTTTGAAAATTACATACATAAGAATTTTGGATTGTAGAGACCAATAGATGGAGGTTTAGCATGACAGATTAGCTTAATATCATGTTCTAACCCACTGCTAGCATGTTTCCCATGTTGTTAACCTTTAGATTGTAACTTGCATGTGTTATTACATTGCTAACATTTTTTTTCATGTATCTAACACATTGCTAGCATGTTTTATCACATTGCTATTGCTTTTTTAATGTTGCTTATATGTTACTAGCATGTTCTTTCACGTTGCTAGCATCTTTTAGCATCTTAGTAACAGTTTAGCTTGTTATTTGAATGCTACTGACATGTTTAATCACATTTTAGCATTTTAGAAAGTAACTTGCAAGTTATAGCATATTGTAACATTTTATAATGTTTCTAACACATTGCTAGCATGTTTTAGCCATTGTTTGAGTTTTTGTTGCTAATATATTAGAACATGTTCTAACACATTGCTAGCATGTTTCATTACATTGCTGTAGCTTTATTAATGTTGCTAATACAGTACATTGCTAGCATGTTCTTTTACATTGCTAGCATGTTTTAGCATCTTAGTGACATGTTTTAGCTTGTTAATAGAATGTTACTGACATCACATTTTTAGCACATTGTTATCATGTTGTTTACATTTTTGAAAGTAACTTGCAAGTTTTAGCAGATTGTTAACACTGTTATTAATGTTTCTAACACATTGTTAGCATGTTTTAGCATTTTTGTATTGCTTTAGCTTGTTTATTAGACTGGTACTAGCATGTTTAAATTTAATAACACTGTTGTGTTTTAGCATGATTCAACATCTTATGTTTTTTATGTCATGTTGGTCACATTTTAGAACTTTGAGAGCATGTTTTACTATGTTGATGGTATTAATTAATTGTTTTATTGTGTAGTCACATTTTCTGCTTCGTTCTGTTTAGCAGTTCATCTGAATTACCCCAATTACGGCTAGAAACTAAATGTTATACATGTTTTAAGATTGGTGTGCACAGTTGAGCAAAGTTATGTGCTTTAGTTGTTATTTAATAAAAATTCTAAATGAAATGGCCAAGCGTTGCTATTTTAATTAGACATTTATAGATCAAGAACTCTACTTCATTATTGCAGTGTTTTTGGGTTTTTTTTCTTAGTTTTTTTAGGTATTATATTCTTGCATCAGACTAAAATTGTGCTATATTTAATTAAATTAAATTGAATTTAATTTTGGCAATAGGTTTTATTTTAGATACATACACATACGTGTCCACATTTAAAAATTATTATAAAATAATTATTCTTTGTCTTATTATTAGACATATGAACAAAAATATTCATCTATGCATGCTAAACTGTAGAATGATTATGTAGACACGTACATATTTTACATGCATGTTTGCCGTTGTCTTTTCTTAACTCCAAGGCTTCAGTTATTTCTGAAGAACTCATGGTGAATCATTTCCTGCCTGGACTGAGGTGTTTGAGGACCGATATGGAGCAGCTCTCTCCAGAGCATGAGGTATTAAATCATTTAAAAAAAAAAAAAAAGCTTGCTAAAGTCTTTCCTTCTCGTGTCTACATGGCATTACAACAGCAGCCACCCATAATTCCTAATTACAAACAGACGGCGCAACTCTTTCTACTCTTGTCGTCGAAACGTTTTTTCACTCTGCATGTCATGTAACCCAATTTCTATTTATTTAATTTCCTTTGTCTAGTAATGTGCAGCTGATGTGCGTGTGTCTCGGCTATGTCAGACTTCCCAGCAGCGCTCTAAGAATAATCTCCTCCTTTTCCCGTTTGTCCTCCAGGTTATTCTCAGCTCCATGATAAAGGAGTGTGAAATAAAGGTGGAGAACAAAGGCATTGGAGAGGCACAAGGGTGAGAAGACACACTCTGTTTATTCACAGTCGACTCTCAATGTTTTGTTTATTATTTACTTTAAATGCAGCCACAAATCTCGACACACATAAGAAAAAAAAATTGGCTGAATGTAGTGTCTTCTCCTGTTTCCGTTTAAATAATCCTTTGCCACAAAAAGAAACAAGCGAACAAGTGCTCATTCAGTAGCGGAGTAAAAATAAACTAATTTCTCAACATTTGTCGAGTACACCCACTCAGTCGTATAAGCTTTTCTGCACGTTAATTTCCTCTGTTTGAGTTTAGCTTGAGTTTGACTCAGTCTCTCCACTGGTTTGATAGTTCCCATCATGCATTGCAGGACACTTGTTTAACCACATGATTATTGCAAACTCTATTCGTACTGTGCCTGTGGACCAGTGTGTGCATCTGTTGCTGTGTTTCCATACACACATTTAATTTTTCATAAAAAAATGCTGTGACGCTAAGATCAAATACTTGTGCATTCACATGAGGCAGGCATTTTTTGTACGATGAAAAGTTTAAAGTACTTTTAAAAGCTTTAGGTAAAAAATAAAAGCTAGCATGTTTGAATTGCGTTTTTTGGCATTCCGATAGCATCATTTAGCCTGTGGTTAGCATGATTTAGCACATTATTATCATTTTTTTACCATATTAATAACTTGTTACAGCATAATTTGACCATTGATAGCATGTTTTTAGCATTTTTAATACTGCTAGCAGCATGTTAAAACATGCTAGTAATTTACTAAAAGTGTTGGAAAACATGGTAGTAACATATACTAACAACAGACAAATCATGCTAGCACTTTTTTTAAGCAACTGTATTTAACTGTATTGCTGTTGTTACTATGGTTTAAAATGTTGTTAGCATGTTGTAGCTCATTGCTAGTTTTAGTTGCTAATGAGATTTAACGTTAACATAGTAACATAATTATGTTTATAATGAGTATTTTTTGCATGTTAGCATGCTATATCACATTGTTAATGTTGCTAGCATGATTTAAAACCTGCTAGCATGATTTTTCATTTATTTAATATGCTTAAATATTTTGATAACATTATTTAACATGTTGCTAGCATATTTTTAACAGCATAATAACAACTTTTAACTAGCATATTTCTCACAATTTTCTTTTTTATTATTATGACTGGCATGTTGCTAGCATGTTTTAACTCGAGGTTAAGATGGTAACGTTCAACATCAACTAGCATGTTTCTAACATGTTTTATAGTATTTTGATAACATTAATTACTATGTTGCTAGCATATTTTGAACACTGATGTTGTATGTTATCATGGTGCTAGCATGTTTTAGCACATGGCTGGAATGTTGTTAGCATGTGTCTGGCTGTTTTTAACATGGCTGACATGAACTGGCATGCTGCTGTTTTAACTCATGGTTAAGATGCGTTGACTTTACCATGAACTAGCATGTTTTTAACATGTATAGCTCATGATTTATGAAACTCTGGCATTCGTATCTAAAGGTAGAAACATATGCAGGAGCTTGATTTTTATTTGGCTAAGTTTTTAGGAGTTGAATGAATATAGATGTGATTTTTGCTTGCTAAGATCTCTCTTAAATGTGGCTTTCCAAAATGAAGCGTATCCATCTTGTGAACATGTGTGGCACTCTTTAAGACCTTCAACCCAAAGATGTGGCCTGATCGTAAACAGAGCTTGTCTTAATTTCACAGTCAGTATCTGAGCAGCACTTGCAGTGGTTTTGTGTCCAGGCCTCTGAGATATTTATAAACGTTCAAACTTTATAACTGCACTCGAGTCTATCATTGCGACTTCACTGCGTTTCATGATACATCAGCTGCATCTGACCCTCTCAAACGCTGTGGTTTTTTTCTGCCATGAGTCGTCCAGGATCTTTTTAGATTTAATTAGCTGGGCGGGTGACATTTAAGCATGACTGTTTAGAAGGAGCAGGTTTTAGCGAGCAATGTTTTATGTTAAAGATTGGTTTCATTTATTTACATTTTTTGAATCAAAATGGTCAGCTTATAAAAGCGGGATAATACAAAAAAAAACATAATCATTACAGACAAACAAATTATAAATCAGAAAATATAGAAGTGGGGCAGCGCAGTGGGTAGCACAATCGCCTCACAGCAAGAAGGTCGCTGGTTCGAGCCCCGGCTGGGTCAGTTGGCATTTCTGTGTGGAGTTTGCATGTTCTCCCCGTGTTGGCGTGGGTTTCTTCCGGGTGCTCTGGTTTCCCCCACAATTCCTAAGACATGCAGTACAGGTGAATTGGGTAGGCTAAATTGTCCATAGTGTATGTGTGAATGAGTGTGTATGGATGTTTCCCAGTGATGGGTTGCAGCTGGAAGGGCATCCACTGCCTAAAACATATGCTGAATAAGTTGGCGGTTCATTCCGCTGTGGCGACCCCAGATTAATAAAGGGACTAAGCCGAAAAGAAAATGAATGAATGAATGAAAATATAGAAGTCTTCACTCAACACATATGTTCCTGCACCACCTTACACATTACATTATATTATTTAAAAAATTAATTGTTGTTTAGTAAAGTAAGTTACTAGTAAAATTGTCAAATTTACTGAACAATCTAGCTTAAAGTCTGCAAGTTAATTTAAGTATGATAACATATTTCCAACTAAAGCAGAATATTGAGCAGGGGGCAGGAAAATTTTTTTATTTCATGCAGACTTAACCTAGGTTGCATTTACATAGCATTTTAGAATGAAAACACTCCTTTTTGATACTGACATTTTACATAATCTGTCTACACTATACAGTATAAAGCAGATGATGCGTGACCATTTATTTTACTGGCCGGCATTTGAAGTCTACCTGTTGCGTAAATCAGGGAACGATACACAATAGTCCACATGACCAATCAAAGAGTGATTGTGGATGGCCATGCCTCTGCGTTTTAGCCTGTCTATACTGAGATTCAACACTAGCATTTTCAAACCAAATCAGGCTCTTTAGAGTTTTTAAAATGATACGTTTTTTGCAAGTCAAAGATGCTGGAGTAGTGTGGAACTCAGCGTGTCACCATACTTGTTTGTCGTTTTAAAAAGTGATGTAGAGACTTGATGCTTTTGGCTAATGCTTTGGGTTAAATCCATACACAACGGACTTATTTGTACCAGGTAGAAACAGAGCATCATCTCCGACTATTGGTTTAGTGTGCTTTTTCAAGTGTTGAGTGGATGTTTAACCCCATGAATGTTGCCTCTTCAGGTCCATCTCTATTGCCGCGAGTCTGGTGGGTGAAGATGCAAAGACCAAGTTTCTAAGTAAGATGGGCCAGTTGACCACCTCAGGTGCCATGCTGGCCAACGTTTTCCAGAGAAAGAAATGAGCGCTGCTTGGGCTGTTTCTCCATTTTCTGGAATCTCCTACTTGAAGTTCAGTCGTCTGCCTTTTTTTTTTTTTTCTTTTTTTTTTTTCGTTTCATTCATCATTGATTTGATAGCCTGTATTTTTAACATATTTATGTCTTAAATTTATTCCAGCCTCCAAAGATATTTGCACTCATATTTCAGTGTTCTCCATTTTTTTATTTTGGTTTTATTTCAGAGGCTTATTTACATCACTACACTTTTTTTTTTTCTTTTGGGAAAATGTGAACTATGAAATCGAAATGATTCCTTCCTCGTCTCGTTGTCTTTTATGTGTTGCTGTGTCTTTGAAGAATATTTTCTAAAAGTGTGTCCAGGGTTTTGTTTCTCTTATTTTGGATATGCTCCAATGGTAAATAACTGTAAAATACAGTGAACTGAGAGAACAGTACCCAATATCATGTATATTTGAAAATTCGTGTCATAAGATAATAAAAAGCGGAGACCTCTTGTGTACTTATGTACTTCTGATTCAGCGTGTTTCTTTTAAACTATGAATTCACCTGTCGAGTACCTACCCGTCCAGTATGTTTCCATATGGTTCCTGTTTGGTTATTATTTGTGAAAATAAGCATCCTGGGAACATTCTCTGTTGTTGTTGTTGTTGTTGTTGTTGTTGTTGTTTTTTGTTTGTTAGTTTTTTCTAAACAAAACCAACCTTCACTGTAAAAAATGCATGGTTCCACACAATTCATTCATGTTGTCACAAAACAAATCGATTAATTTAACTTAACAAATGTAAGTGGATTGAACATAAAATAATTGAGTTATATCTTTAAAGGGAATTTGTGATTGTTCATCTATATACACTTTCATGAGACATTGGTATCGCAGTTCACTCTGACTCAGAAAAGGCACATATATTGTGAGAGATAAAAAAGTCATTGACAAAATAGTTATTCTCTGAGGTAAAAAAAAAACAAAAACAAAAAAAAAAACCTACTTTGTTCAACGCAAGCAAAGCAAGTTATCATGTTCATCTGTCAACTGCCATTCTGAATGTCATCTAACAAACTGAGTCTGTCTGGTGATATTAAGCTCCATTAAGAAACCACACGGGCATGTTTTTAGGAATTTCTAGGAACTGTTCTTCATTCGTTATTATAGTTGCTTTATCAAAACTTTGTACTTTTACTCAACAGCCACCAGTACTTTAACAGAAAAAGAAAACCTATATAAAGTAGGCAAGGAAAATGAATACCCAAGCAAAAGTCAAGCAAAGGTTTGCCAAAAATTGGGTTGAAGCAACCCAGCATTTTTTGTGTGAATTTAAATTCTGAGGTGAATTATCTCTTGAAGTACCTTTGATACAGTAAATCAGTAGCATTTGTATAGTATTTGTTCCTGCTATCTTGCTCATATCAGTTTACACTTATGCACTTCCATAATGCAACTGAACAGTGCTGCGCATTTTAAACATCGACAGGTGTTGCTACAATAAACTTGTGGCCTTGAAAACCAACAAAATAAAACCGAAGAGCTTCAAAGACACGTTTGTTTTCCCTCTGCACATTTGGAGAAAAGGTTTCAAAGTTCAAGAGCCTGTTGATCACATGGTCAGCGATTGGCGGGAGGAAAAACTGGCAGGACTCTACTGAAGCCTGTGTAGGAATCATTTATTGACCAGGATAACCAATTTTGCATATATTTTTTTAATCTTTAACTTTTATTGCGCACCTACATCGTGAGTGTAACCTCTTTCATTCAAATTCATCATAAAAATGAAACAATATTTGCATAAAGTATTTCCTTTGGCAGGAGGTGACCTGCGCATGATTTTGGGTCTAGTAGTTTGTGGAAATTTCATCAGAAGGGACGAGTTACTCGAGCGCAGGGCAGGAGTTGAAGAAGACCGTGAGTCAGACGTCAGGAATATTTCCAAAGCCGGAGGGAACCGCAGGAACATTCTGCCTCTTTCCGTGTTTTTATTCCTGTTGCGCTGTTGACTGACTTCATAACAAGACGGCAAACAGGAAGTCGATCACTTTGAGGAACGGCCAGTATGTGATGGCAATTTATGAAGCCAAGGGTTTTGGAGGGTACTGGTTTTAGCATCCGTTCCTCACTTCTAAAGCTTCAATAAAAAACACATTTTAGATGACAAGAAATTACACCAAAATTTCACGATGTTATTAATTTGCTAGTGGCAAGCAGGTCTGGACATTGGATAAAGTCTAAATAATAAAGTAATTAATACTATGTTTAAAAAGTTGCAATTATGACATAAGTACACTATTTATACTATAAAATGGCGTAGAATAGTGTGCAAGTATGCGGTTTGCGATGCACCTACACAGGCTATATTATTTTGACTTTTAACCTCATAATGGCAACTTGTAATGTCATATTTTAACTTATTGCATTATATAGTGCCCAGCATAAATAAATACACCCCTCACAAATCTCTCGTTTTGAAGTTAATATTTTTTATATGATGCTATACAACGGGCGACACGGTGGCTTAGTGGTTAGCACTGTTGCCTCACAGCAAGAAGGTCGTTGGTTTGAGTGCCGGCTGGGTCAGTTGGCATTTCTGTGTGGAGTTTTCATGTTCTCCTCCTGTTCGTGTGGGTTTCCTTCAGGTGCATGTCCAAAGACATGCGCTGTAGGTGAATTAAATAATAGAACTAAATTGTCCGTAGTGTATGTGTGTGAATGAGAGTGTAAGGATGTTTCCCAGTACTGAGTTGCAGCTGGAAGGGCATCCGCTGTGTAAAACATATGCTGGATAAGTTGGTGGTTCATTCCACTGTGGCGACCCCTGATGAATAAAGGGACTAAGCCAGAGGAAAATTAATGAATGATGCTATTCAATGCTATATTTGTATATACGTTCGATTAGTCAGTACCAAACCTAGAGCTAATTTAACAAAATAACTTAAGATCACAGTCCAAGCAAAAAACTATTTCAAGAAATATAAGTAGTAGTTGAACTTTTGTAGTTTGCTTTTATTGAATTCAAAAGTATTATCTTTTTATTCCTAATGATGTTTGGTGGCCAAACTTTTATTTTGATTACTAAAACAGTTTTGTTTAGATGACCCAAAAATGTACTGTCTATATCCACTGTGAAATAGTTAAAACTATTCATTTTTAATAGGAGTGTACTTGTTTATGCTGAGTGTGCTCTGTATATACAAAATACCTTTTAATGTTTTTTATGACAAAAATATCACAGTGAATTTGTTTTTTAAAAATAATAATAATAACATTAACATCAGGTTGGGTTGGAGTGTTGTTTTTGTCAGGTTAGAACAATCGCTCTATTATGACACCGCTACAACCGCCTGTCACAGGAGCTCTAAAAGGCCTCCAGGAATCGAGGAATGTGTACACCTTATTTGCATGCGGGATGGTGCATGGATGCCAAAACATGCCTTTCTGGTGACTGTTATTCAAAGCAGGTGGCCTTTGCTTGAAGGAACAGACACGGCAGCTTTGTGCTTGAAAGCGAGAGGACGGTGAATTAGTGAAACTTTTGGCAAACTCTCAAACACCCACACCTATGCTCCAAAAGCATTCTATCTGCCCAGTTTACTAAAACAGATGCCAAGTGAACAACTATTCGCTGACAGTTAAGCATGATAAGATTTACAGGCAAACGACTAGTAGTTTAACACTGCATAGAGTGACATTCTGCTCAGACAGGTGCTTAGTGGACCAATAGTTTGATGTTGTTATGACAAATAAAGAAATATAATCTCATTTAACTACAGTGGAAATTAAAATTTCCAATAGAACTAAAAATTCTGCAATTTATTATTACAACACTCAACAATCAATAGGAAGTGTAGAGGCCCTTTCTTTAAATGACTTGATAGCCTCACAATAATAGTCTCAAGGCTTCACTCGACTCTCAAAAATATATCTAGTTGCTCACAAGACATTACTAATCTCTCACAGACATCAATTCTCTCACATGACATCAGGACACAGGACGTTACTTAGTAAGTCCTTAGTTAGTTTTGAGTTACTTTTATTACCTGGCTGAGGCCTGATCTCTTTCAGAACCTTTTTTTTTAATCTTTCTTTCTTTAATAGAGGAGTTCTGCAATTAACAATGCCCTGTATATCCTACACCTTCATTTACTTTTAAAAAACACATCAAAAATAATGTTTTGGGATAATGTTATCTGAGAACTTTCTGACCCCAGATCTATACATGGCGTATATACAGATTATTAAAAGTTTAAAGCAATGTGTTTGCTACTTTTGTACTATTCGTCTTAAGTAAAATCACTGTCCATTGAGACAATCCCCTTTTCCTTTTCTTAGGAACACTTACTTAGAAAAGTAATAGTATTACGTAACTTGCGTTACTTGTAATGTGTTACCACCAACACTGGTAATGTCCTGTGATAGTTGTGAAAACGAATGATGTCTTATGTGCTGTGAGATGTGTAATAACAATGGAATGACATAAGGATAATGTACTGAACTACTGAAATGTATTTAATACTTTATATAAAAAGTGACAAATGTTTGGCGATGGCAGCTTAAAGATGCCTCTCATATGAAGAAAGTCATGCATTGCTCAGGTGTGATTTTTTCAACTTCAACACAGTGTAAAAATCTTGATGGTTCTGTGGGTCTCGTCTATCAAATCTGATCTTTATTTTGTATTTTCTATTGGATTCAAGTCAGATGATTGGCCTGGCCATTCTACAGCTTGATTTTCTTTCTCTGAAACCATTTGAGAGTTTCCTTGGCTGTGTTTTGGATCATTGTTTTGCTAAAATGTCCACCCTGGTTTCATCTTCATCATCCTGATAATGTAGATGTTGGACTGAAGCAGCTGATATTATTTTACAATGACGAAGCTGCTGTCTGGGCTTTCACTGACTTTCTGCACCTCCCTGTTCTTTATGTGTTCAATACTTTTTTCCTCTGTCATTTCATTTTATTAAACATAACTAAATTTTGTAAACTAATTAATATTGTTTTCTTTGCATATATATATAT
>CAIGQW010005871.1:2285018-2305090 GCA_903798125.1 Danio choprae
ATGTTAATATTATACAGGATGCATATTAAAAAGAAAATGTAAATATATATTAATTTTAATGTTATATGAACCATTTTAATTATTTACTAAATAAACACAATAATATATAAAAAGAATAATATATTTATTAGTAGTAATGTAGTATTTTTTAAGTAGTATTAAAAAAATATTATTATTGCTGTATTAAATGTAAACATTTAAGTGGACTTTGTCTATATACAGTATATGTATGTGTCTGTATATATAATTTAATCATTAATAATCAACTAATTATTTAATGATCATTTAATTTAAATATGCATAGTTGTTTAACACCTTTTCTCAAAAAATATGATTTAAGACAGTTTACTAAACAAAAAAATACATACAAAATATGGATGACTTCAACATAAAAAATACAATTTATTAATATTATTAATATATTTACTATTTTTCATTATTTATTTTGAGTTATTAAACAAATTATTAAAATCTGACATATAATATTAAAATTCAACTGTAATATGCATATTGTATATGATTATAAACTGAAGTCTCTCTTTTAAAAGTATTACTTTAGCACCAGTCAATGGCTCTTATCAGCAAATATGCAATTAAAATGTTCAATAAACAAATAAACTCCTTTCAGAGGACTCATTATCAAAAGATGGTCATCTGATATTCGCCTAGATGGAAAAACTGCTATAGTGACTGGAGCAAACGCTGGGATTGGGAAAGAAACAGCAAAGGACCTGGCAAATCGGGGTAGGTAACAGCCAAAACTTGACACACACTGTGGAAATAATGTATCAAGCCTTATTTTCATTGAGGAACAGATGAGCTATATTACTTTTGACTGCAAGTCACAATTTAATCTGATATTTAAGTCTTTTCAGTACTGTATATGTCTTTACCCTTTTTTTTAACTATTGGAACAAAACTTGTTATTAATCCGAGGTGCTCGAGTGATCCTGGCCTGCAGAGACCTGCGCAAGGCTGAAGAGGCGGCCAGTGACATCAGCAGAGACGTAGAGAACGCCAACGTGGTCGTTCACAAACTAGACCTGGCCGACACAAAATCCATCTGTGAATTTGCTGAACTCATTTATAACAGTGAGTTAGGGTTATCTCAAGAATGTTTATACAGTAGGGTAAAAATAAATAAATAAGGATTAAAAAGTTATTGTTTTAATCTAAAAAGTCTCAATGTTTTCAGTCCATTCTGAAAAAAAGTCAGATTTGCAAGATATTAATTACCTTTTGAGAGACGTAAGCATCAGAATTGCAAAAGCTAAACTTAGCTTAAAATGCAAACTTAAAATGCAAGATGTAAACTCTGAATTGTGAGATGTAAACATGTCAATTACAAAATGCAAAAATTTGTGTTGTGAAATGTAAACTTAGAATTTCTAGATGGAAACATCAGATTTACGAGATGTAAACATTAGAATTTTAAAATGTAAAGTCAGGGAGTAAATTCAGTTGTGAAATTGTGTATGTTCAATTGTGAAATGTAAACTTTAGATATAAACTAATTCATTCATTCATTTTCTTTTCGGCTCAGTCCCTTTATTAAACTGGGGTCGCCACAGTGGAATGAACTGTCAACTAATCCAGCATGTTTTACGCAGCGGATGCCCTTCCAGCTGCAACCCATCATTGGGAAACATCCATACACACATTACGGACAATTTAGCTTATCCAATTCACCTATACCGCATGTCTTTGAACTCTGGGGGAAACCGGAGCACCCGGAGAAAACCCACGCCAACACGGGGAGAACATGCAAACTCCACAAAGAAATGCCAAATGACCCAGCCGAGGCTCGAACCAGCGAGGCTCGAACCACTGCGCCACCGTGACGCTCTCTGTAGATATAAACTCAGAAATGTAAACATAAATAATATGTTTCAAGTTTTCTGTAAAACTATCCTGTTATTTCTGTAAGTTTAATGAACAGATAAAAAAAATTGTAAACATGAATTGACAGATGCAAACATCAGAATTATGAGATGTGAACTCGGGTGTAAACATCAGAATTGCAAGAGGTAAACATCTTAATTGCGATATGTAATCATTAGAATTTTGAGATGTAAACTTCGGGAATAAACTCAGAACTGTGAGATATAATCTCGATTAGTAATCACCCAATTTCTTGAAGTGAACATAATTGTGAGATGAATGCAAAATGTAAATTTGAGACATAAACTCAGAATTGCAAGATGTAAAATGCCATATGTATAAAAAAGATACATGGATTGCGAGGTGTAAACATCAGAATTATGAGGTGTAAATAAGATAATAAATCGAAAGGTAAACTCAAAATGATTATATGTAAACTCAGAATAATGAGATGTAAATATCAGAATTGCAAGACATAAACAAGAATTATGAAATGTGAACATCAGAATTGCAAGATTTAGAATTTTAGAACTTTGAGTGTAAAATCAGAATTGTGAGTGTAAACTCATATTTTTAAGATATGAACTCAGATTTGCAAGACGTAAACAGACAATTGTGATGTAAACTCAGAATTGCAAGATAGAAATATCAGAATAGCGAAATTTAAACAAAATAATTGAAACCTTTACAGTCACAATTGTGCAAAAAGATTCTCTTTCTTTAAACACCAGGAACAAGTAGATCAATTCTAACCTGATCTTTAGAGTAAATAATTTCTCCTTTACGTTTATTCAAGTATATCTTATTTTATTTCAGCTGAAAAGTCTCTTCATCTGCTGATTAATAATGCTGGAGTGGCAATGTGCCCTTACTCTACAACAGCAGACGGCTTTGAGACACAGTTTGGAGTCAATCATTTAGGTATGATGAAGTGTGCTAGCCGTTCTCATTCTTTCAGAGAATATTAAAGAGTTCGTATTTGTTCTGTAGAAACTAAGGAGACTGTTCATTCTTGACATGTGATGTATGACTTCTTTTCTTCTTCAGGACATTTCTTTCTAACGTTCCTGCTTATGGATCTGTTGAAGCATTCAGCTCCTTCCAGAGTGATTAATGTCTCCTCACTTGTTCATCCCATGGGAAAGATCCACTTTGAGGACCTGAACAGTGAGAAAAACTATCATCCAGTGAAGGCCTACGTACAGAGCAAACTGGCCAACATACTTTTCACAAGAGAGCTTGCCTCCAGAGTGGAAGGTAAGAGTAGTGATCTTACATAAAATAAAAGGGGGATCCAAAAAATCTGATTCCATATCCAAACTTCCAAGCTGCTTTTCCATTGTTTTTCTATACTAAAAAAGTGCCAGAAGACATGTTAGACACACTGCGCCCACATGTTTTACAGCAACATGTGCATGTTCATGCAGTGTTTACACTATAGGGATGGACACATCGATACTGCTTTACTGATATATTCTGATACTCAAAAGCTACTTTTTGTTACTTAAATCCACTTAAAGTTGGCACAAAACAGAAGTTAAGTATGTCTTTTTGTCCTCTATCAGGATGTATATTCATTTAAAATAGTTACATTGTTACATAACAATGAAGATATATTGTTTATAACAAGCACTATTATGTACATATAAAAACAAGAAGAGTACATTTTAATTTCCTGCCGTCTATAAAGCTAAAACAAGTTTTAGCATTCATTCATTCATTCATTCATTTTCATTTCGGCTTAGTCCCTTTATTAATCTGGGGTCGCCACAGCGGAATGAACCGCCAACTTATCCAGCATATGTCTTACGCAGCGGATGCCCTTCCAGCTGCAACGCATCACTGGAAAACATCCACACACACACTCATTCACACGCATACACTACGGACAATTTAGCTTACCCAATTCACCTGTACCGCATGTCTGTGGACTTGTGGGGGAAACCGGAGCACCCGGAGGAAATCCACGCCAACACGGGGAGAACATGCAAACTCTACACAGAAATGCCAACTGACCCAACCGAGGCTCGAACCAGTGACCTTCTTGCTGTGAGGCGATCGTGCTACCCACTGCGCCACCGTGAGGCCAAGTTTTAGCATGTTACTTCAATCTAAAACTTGACATGAAATGGCAATATATACACTATATTGTCAAAAGTTTTGGGACATTTTACATGTACCTCTACATTAGCTTTAATGACATTGCAATCTTAATTCGTAGGGATTAAAATGGAGTTTGCATATGCACCTTTACCTCTCCTGGAAATGCTTTCCACAAGGTTTAGGGGTGTGTTTATATGACTTTTTGACCATTGTTCTAGAAGTGCAATTAAGAGGCTCGGGCACTAATGGTAGATGAGAAGACATGGTTAAGGTCAGGACTCTGTGCAGAACAGTCAAATTCCTCCATAAACTAGCTCCTGCATGTCTAAATGGACCTTGCATTGTGCACAGTCATGTTGGAACAAAAAGGGCCATTCACAAACTGTTCACACAAAGCAGATACCATGAAATATCCCAAAATTTTCTTTGTATGCTGAAGCATTAAGAGTTCCTTTAACTGGAACTAAGCAGCTAAGCCTAACCCCTGAAAACAACCCCACACCATTTTCCTCCCTTCATCAAACTTTACTCTTGGCATAATACAGTAAGGCCAGTACTGTTCTCTATTCTGAAATGTCATTTTCTTTCTGAGATATCTTTATGTGGGGTTCTTAGGGGATTTCTTAACATTACTGTTCTAGCAAATTAAAGATACGTAGAACGCTGAAGTTAGTTAAAATGTATCAAATTGTATTAAATGTGGGCTGCACGGTGGCGTAGCACGATTGCCTCACAGCAAGAAGGTCGCTGGTTCAAGACTCGGCTGGGTCAGTTGGCATTTCTGTGTGGAGTTTGCATGTTCTCCCTGTGTTGGCGTGGGTTTCCTCTGGGTGCTCCGGTTTTCCCCACAAGTCCAAAGACATGTGCTATAGGTGAATTAGGTAGGCTAAATTGGCCATAGTGTATGTGTGTGAATGAGTGTGTGTGGATGTTTCCCAGTGATGGGTTGCAGCTGGAAGGTCATCCGCTGTGTAAAACATATGCTGGATAAATTGGCGGTTCATTTCGCTGTGGCGACCCCAGATTAATAAAGGGACTAAACCGAAAAGAAAATGAATGAATGAATGTATCAAAAGTCTAGCTAAAACCTTGGTCAGTGGTGATCCGGTAAAATGTATCAGCAAGATCACCTTCACTTCTTTTAACCTAAATGTCTTTAAAATGCTGTGTCGTCATACAATTTTAAATGTTAAACAATGGCAAAACAGGCGACACGGTGGCTCAGTGGTTAGCACTGTCGCCTCACAGCAAGAAGGTCGCTGGTTCGAGTCCCATCTGGGTCAGCTGGCATTTCTATGTGGAGTTTGCATGTTCGCGTGGGTTTCCTCTGGGTGCTCTGGTTTCCCCCACCGGCCAAAAACATGCAGTATAGATGAATTGAATAAACTAAATTGGCCGTAGTTTATGTGTGTGAATGAGTGTGTATGGATGTTTCCCAGTACAGAGTTGCAGCTGGAAGAGCATCTGCTGCATAAATCATTTGCTGGAATAGTTGGTGGTTTATTCCACTGTGGTGACCCCTGACAAATACGAGACTTAGCCGAAGGAAAATGAATGAATGAACAATGGCAAAACAGTGTAGTATCTTGTGTCACACCATTGTGACTAAATGATCACCAGATTTAAATTATTGGGTGAATTATCCTTTTAGGGTCATCAAAATATAGGCCAGTGATAATATTTAAAGACAAGTAGTATGGCAAGCCGTTTTGACATTTAATTTATGTGCTCAAAATGTTTGCAAGAAAATTGACAGTAACAAAATACCAAAGTCAGTTCTTTTGTCCTTTTTTCATCCCGACATCCTAGTTACCAGTCTGTTGTTACTATTAACAAATGATTCTTTGAGGATCGGCCATTAAGCTTAAAACTAATCAGATTTCACTAGCATGCATTCCAAGTTTAACTACATATATCATTTAAATACTAGTAGTTATTCATTAAAATTCATTCATTCATTTTCATTTCGGCTTAGTCCCTTTATTATTCTGGGGTCGCCACAGCGGAATGAACCGCCAACTTATCCAGCATATGTTTTACGCAGCGGATGCCCTTCCAGCTGCAACCCATCTCTGGGAAACATCCATACACACCCATTCACACTCATACACTACGGACAATTTTGTCTACCCAATTCACGTGTACCGCATGTCTTTGGACTTGTGGGGGAAACCGGAGCACCCGGAGGAAACCCACGCCAACACAGGGAGAACATGCAAACTCCACACAGAAACGACAACTGACCCAGCCGAGGCTCGAACCAGCGACTTCTTGCTGTGAGGCGAACGTGCTACCCACTGCGCCACTGTGAGGCCCCTTCATTAAAATTATAGTACTTATTTATTATACTACTACCTTTTGTGATTATTATAGTAACCAATTTTATCATACTTTACTAACTGTTTGTTACTGGTCTAATGTTATGGCTAGCTGCAGTAAGTAGTCCAAGTAGAAAACATTCAAATTAGTATCTAATATGTGTGTACTAGTACCTAATCCATAAGTATCTAACAAATAAATGCGATTACCTAATGTACTAGTTTATTATTGAGTTCATAATTAGATTACCTAATCTAACTATCTAAGTAGTAGTATATGCTGAATATAACTAGTGCTTATATAAAAGGTGCAGTACTAGTATGTAAAAGTACCAGAATCGAATAATAACAACAATAAATAAGTACAAGTTTTTTTAATGCGACAGTTCACCCAAAAATGACAATTCTGTCATCATTTACTCACCATTCAGCTATTTGAGTTTCTTTCTTGTTGAACACAAAAGAAGATATTTTGATAAATGCTGATTGCTGGGATCCATTGACTTCCATGGTCATTTTACTAGGTGCCAGCATTCTTCACAAAATATCTTATTTTGTGTTCAACAGAAGAAAGAAACTCATAAATGTTTAAAAGCACCTGGGGGAGAGTAAATGATGAGGTGATTTTCATTTTTGGATTAAAACAGCTTGCCATATTAGCAGTGCTCTTTAAACTGGAAAACCTGCTGTGTAATGCATTGCTAATTCATAAGCTTGCTGTTCCAGTGTGACTGTCTCATGTTTTACCCACAAATATTCTCCTTTAAGGCTATAAGAGCAATTAAATAATTGTTATAGTAATGTAGTTCAAATAGATTCTATATAGTTTTTTCTGTGGCAGAGCTGGGAGTGAAGGTTTATGCTGTGGATCCAGGCCTCGTGAATACAGATATCACCAGGCATTTGATGAAGCCTGTTCAGTTCTTCGTGAAGACATTTGGATTCCTGATAAAAAACCCTGCCGAGGGTGCATATACTACTCTTTACTGTGCTCTTACTCAGGATTTACCCACTGGAACCTACTACAGGTTTGATTGAACTTTATCTGCACGCACCGTTAAATACTATATAATCAATATGTCTTGACAACATATATTTTTGTTCATTTACTTATTAAAATTTGTTGTATGTATGTATGGCAACCATAAATAATCTTGATGATCATCTTTTCCATTCACATGTTCTTTCTTTTGCACTAGTGATGCTAAATTTGACTGCAACCTAATGAACTGCTCTGAATTTCCTCATGCTGGGGTTTAATAAAGTAGTTCCTCTCATGATCTCTCACAGTAACTGCGCCGTGGCCTCGTGCTCAAGGGCCGCTAAGGATGACAATTCCGCCAGCAAACTGTGGGCTGTCAGCTGCCACCTGCTGGGCATTCGCTGGAGATGAGCTCCTATGACTTCCACCGCACCACAGCCTTATTTCATGCTAATGGCCTTTTTAAGATGTATTATTACTCAGTTTCAGCAGCGGCCCCAGCTGAGCTCTATCTGTATTCCTGTCTTGTATTCCTGACATTTTGGGTTGTTATTGGTTGAGAGAGACAAAGAATGACGCCATTTGAAGGTTTGAATGTTTCTTCTGTGCAGTTTTCGAAACACTGTGTGATGAAGAAGATTGTAATGATGAAAGGCTATCAATGAAATAGAGTCATATCTATAACAACAACTATATTAGTGTCCATTCCACATTATTTTTTATTATCAGCATGGACTGCAGTTCTGTTGTTTAAAAGCTACTGTAAATGGGAAAATTACCAAAACGTTGGTTAGTATTTTGGCAGGGTTCTGTGGGACACCACACATGTACCAATGACTTACTAATATGTTAGCACATTTAACTAAATTCTTCCCTAATTTTAAAGATGTAAAAATGTTTTTAGTTCAAATTAACATACCTTTTAGTTATATTCCATTAGTTAAAGGGCACCTATAATGAAAATCCTCCTTTGTAAGCTGTTTGGACAGTATTGTGTGTAGGTATAGTCTGTCCACTGTCATATTGGGGTGAAACACAATAAGTCTCTTTTTTTTTTATTTCCTGACGTTAAAAATAGGATCCAAATCCCTCCCATTTTGAGGCCGACCGCAACTTGACGTAGGAGTGCGGTTTCCCCGCCCACCGAATTGATTGACAGCCGCATATTAACATGTCTATGTAGTAACACGTGTAATCATATCCACAAGACAAGACATGCACAAAGCAACTGGGATTAAACGATCTCTTCAGCTCTCTGTGTTCAGCAGCACATCAAGAATGAGTTTTACAAGATTAAAACGTTTCTAAAACAGTGCATGTGTGTAATAAAGACAGTAAAATCACTTCGTAATTCTACACCACAGCCGCATAGTGTCAGTACAATTATAAAAGAAGACTCTTCAATCCCGTTTTTTTTTTTGTACATTAACATAACAGATGTCCATACAGCAGTGGATATCATCGTGTATCCTGTCACATTTGCCGTGCAAAAACAGTGCAAAGCTATGCGCCAATGTGTGTGTGAGCGAGGGAGCGAGCGCGTGCATGCGCGCAAACTTTATAACAACATTGTGTGTGACTCTTTGTTGTAAAAAAAGGCTTGAATTAACTCCACAAAAATTCATCAAATAACCGTTGGTAAAGTTCTTACTGTAGTAAGGGAGATCTCCTTCATGCTTGTCTGATACTGTGCTGCTTGTGCATGAGATGCAGAAGGAGAAGCTACACCCATCATAGCAATAGTGAGCGATTCTCTTTGGCTCTGACACGCACAAGGGAACGGTGGGTTGTCCATTTTCAGTAAATAGATTAAAGGGGTGAACCACTACGATATCATATCTTAAACTTTAGTTCATCTGTAATGTAGCTGTGTGAACATAAACAACATCTCTGAATGTATACGCTCAAAGTTCAACGCAAAGGGAGACATTAGCTTATACAGAATTAGCTTAGCAAAGCCTACAGCGAACGTTTGGGGACTGCAAAAAAATACATCCAGGTTAGTGAGATCACAAACGCTTCAAGTTATGCACATCCACCACACGCATCCACCCCGCGCAGCGAAGGGGCGTGGCCAGAGGCGCTGTAATGTTATAGCAAACGCTATTTCCAAATGCTGCTTTTCCACAGAGCTTGTTTTGTTTCTGTATTTGGGCTTCCAAAGGACATGACACAAAGAGAGAAGTGCTTACAATTTAATTTTAATTATATTTCAAAGAACTATAAAAAAATATATAGCTAGCATTTGACAAAGGACAGCTTCCAGAATCTCTCCCAGTACAGTGCTGGATTCGGCTAAAAACTTCTCAAAGACGGAGCAGCTCCAACCATAATAGACAAAGGTGTGGATTGTGAGCCACAACCTGTAAGTATTTTTATTTGTTAACATTAATCTATTACATGCATAGTGTCTAGCGTTAACGGTATGTTGTAGCAAGGATGCAAACAATGGGAAATGCTGTTTGGCACCGTTAACAATTTAGCTACAAATTCCTTATTATCCATCAAACCGTTGTAAACAGCCACAATCTTCACCAGCGCTGCAGTGTTTCTCTATAGGGCCGCTTTCCCTGCGTTCTACATCTCAGATAATGAACTCGCAAAAGATATGTGAACGCTTCATATTACTTACACATGCTTATTCCGAATATATGTGAAAGACACTTGTCAGATTTTATTTTAGAGAGCAGGCATGAGGTTCAGCTGTGTGCTTTTAATTTTCTGTCTGATTCAGGCTCAAAATTATACGGCTAACAGCTACTCTGACTGACAGTATTTACAGAGCAGATGCAAAGGACGTGCTTGAAGTGGCGTGGCGCTTTTCCTGGTGAGCGGAGCCTATCCGCGAATCACAGCACATTATGCTAGCTAACCAATCAAAGCCTCTTGACGGCAGACTTTTGGAGAAACTAGGAAATATGATAGTCGTTTTCATGTTAGCTGAGTAGCTGTATATAAACAAAGTAAGAAATATGAAAAAATAACGTGATTTTTTACAAATGAAGCATGAGCACACATTGCTTTGCATCTTATAAACACAACCAAGCCTTAAAAATACACTCTGGACCACCCCCTTAATATTAACCCTTTAATATTAATTAATGGGACCTTATTATGAAGGTTCCATTAACCTGTATATTAGGCCTACCATGTTTTTTTATTTTTAATTTAAAAAATATGTCATTAATGTATCTTCCAAACCATGATTTGCCTTAGCAAAGAACATATTTTTGTTAGCTGGATGGATTCTTTTTGGCATTTACCAGTTGACTTTTTTTAGCTTGCATGCTTACAAAACCTGACCATGGTTTTACAACAAATAAGCAAAGCAACTACACTAAGCACAGTAAAACTGTGTTTATGGCAGGCCAATCAATACAAATATCTGACCCTGGACCACAATTCTTTGAGGCAATTAAAAAAAAATGAATAAATATTATAAAACATAATCTTGATACAATTAGAAAATCTGTAATCTAAGGGTGATAAAAAATAAAATAAATCAAAATACTGTGAAAATCACCTTTAAACGTTATCACGTGCTTAGCAATGCACATTACTAATCAAAAGTTTAGTTTTGATATATTTACAGTAGGAAATGTACTAAATATTTTCATGGAAAATGAACTTTATTTTAAATTAAACTAAATTATTATTACACTTATAGGCTATACATCAGAATTATTATTTTAAATAAAATCAATATTGTTGCCCCATACAACGTATTTTTGCACTATTACTAAAAATTCACCAGTGCGACATAAGGCTGGTTTTGTCATCCATGGTCACATATATCCAGTGTTGGGGAAAGTTACTTTTGAAAGTAATGCATTACAATATTGAGTTACTCCCCAAAAAGTAACAAGTTGCGTTACTTAGTTACTTTTTGCGGAAAGTAATGCGTTACGTTACTTTTGAGTTACTTTTTCATACCTGTCTGAGGCTTGATCTCTTTTAGATCTTGCATGGTATTTTTCTTTTTTAAAATAGAGGAGCTCTGCATAACGACACACTGTATAACTTAACTCTTCATTTACCTTAAAAAAAACAAAAACTAATTAAAAACAGAATAATGTTAGAGACCTTCTGAGAATTTCCTGACGCTATACATGCCGTATATACAGATTATTGAAAGTTGAAAGCAATGTGTTTGCTACTTTTGTATTTTTGACATTAGTTCAGTAAAAACACTGTCCATTGAGACAATCCTCTTTTCTTCCATGTGTTCAAAATTATGAGAATACGTCCATCACAGAAATATAAGGTTCTGCCATCTTGGTTTCTGTCTGTTCCCACTCCTGCATTCTATCATTGAGGGTGTGATTTAACATGATTACACTCATTTTAATTCAGCAAATGATTTTTTAAAAGCCAATTAATTAATCTAAAAACTCGAGTTAAATGTACAACTCGAGTTACATTTTTTAAAAAGTAACTCAAAATATTATAACTTATTTTTTTTAAGTAATGCGTTACTTTACTTATTACTTAGAAAAGTAATATTATTATGTAACTCGCGTTACTTGTAATGCCTTACCCTCAACGCTGCATATATCAATCATCGAAACACATTTATAAATAGGTAGCCTACTATCCTTATAAATAAACCACATGTGTGCAATCTAAACAACTAGCTACATTCTCGCCTAAAAGTATCACAAATACATTGTTTTCCAACAGCCGCAGTATGTGTCAAACTATAGTGAGTTTAGTTTCCGTTTGGCACTCGATGCGGGCGGTTGATGCACACTGGTGAAGAGGCGGGAAGAGAGCTGATGAGTGAGCGGTAAAATACAGTTGTGCTAGGTAGAATTGTGTTGTAATTGCAAGATTGGAAGTCATGGGAGATTAAACGTAACAGTACAAAATACTGAAAGAGAACGCAGAAAAGTGAAACGTGCGTGTTATAAAGCGCGAAATTGAATTTACCTTTACTGAGGTGAAAGTTCATTGAGAGAAAAAAAATGAGGACATCTAGTGGACACACAAACTCACGGCATTTCTACAGTTAGGCTCTTCTGTAAATCAATGACGTAAGTGTGTTCTGGGGATGTGTGACGGAATGTCCAACCCTGCAAAAGAGACCGAATCTTCATTTGGAGGTCCAAGCCATCCGAGCGAGCAGCACATTCATGCACGAACGCGCAGCACGTTCACAAACGCTGAATTCTGGGACGCGCTTCATTGGCCAGACGAGACGACCGAGCTGAGGACAGGCGGAGCATCAGTCCAGACCGCATAGTAATATCTCATTCATAAATCACAGCGGACGCTGGAGTACAGCATTACTGTCAACACTGAACAACACACAACACTGAAACAATGCACTCGATAAGGTAAGCAAGAATCAGAACATTTTTTTTCCAAAGTCTCTGAATTATTCGTTGTTCAATAGATGAGTTCGTTCGTTTGTTTGTTTGTTTGTTTGTTTAAATAACACGATATAACATCATAATTTAATGGCAATTATTAGGCTATGTCTGTACTTCTTTATCAAATAACAACACATGTTTGATAATATTGGTTTATATCATTTTAATATGGAGAATTGGGCAAATTGTCACAGAGGAAGTTGTCAAGGAATATATTTTATTGACAGCAACTGATTTCATTGATGATTAGTCATATACAGTTACTTAAATATTGTTTTACTTAAGTGTTAACTGTGAGATTTGTTTTCAAACAACTACAAAAGGCTTTTAAATTAAATTTAAGATATATACAACTCCTTAATTACTTTATTTATTGCACTATAAATAAAAAAATCGGTGTAGATAATACAGCGGTTATTGGAGTGTGCATTACAAGTATTTATCTTTCTGTTTAGTGAATTGTTTTGTTTCACAGATGTTTGTAAAAAAAAAAAAAAGCAAGGCAAATTATGCTATGGCAAAACAAAAAAAAATGCATCTTAATTTCTGAGCAATAACAATATATTTATAGTAGCTTATTTTAAAGTTTGTGTATATACAGAAATTATTCAGTTAAAACTCTCCTAAATTAAAATCATTGTTTAGATATATAATTTATTAAAAACAATGGTCTGATGTTTTATAATATTTTAACCGATTTGACGAATTGTATTACACTTATATTTATTTTCTTATTTATGAAGTGTGAGTTAACTTAAATGCATCTTAATTCCTCAGCAATAGTAATGGAAATGCATGGTAGCATTTTTAAAGACTTCAAAGTGTGTACATGCAGAAATGATTCAAACTTAAATTAAATAAACAAAGTTTGGTCATAATGATCTGACATTTATTATATTTTATTGTGTTTCAGAATTATTTTACTGAGTCTTTAATAGTACACTGGACAGTGATCACTCATATAATGTGACAACATGCCCCATAATTGAATTTACTTCAACTGCATCTTCAATTACGCTGAAAATGTACATTTTACATTTTGTGTATATAAAAAAACCTCGAAAACAATATTCACTACAGTGACCTGTGTGACAACTTTATTCCCCTCATAAACAAGTTAAGGCTCAAAACATTTTCTCTGTGCTCAATTCCAGAAATTTCTTCTGTGGTCAGTGGAGCTCTTCAGTACGTCTGGATGAAAAAACAGTCATTATCACAGGAGCGAATACAGGCATTGGCAAAGAGACAGCTAGAGATCTTGCAAGAAGAGGTAAATAATGACAAAAGCCCTCATTTTCTATGTTTCCAGGACGTTTCAGCTCACTTTTGACCACATAAGGAAAACCCTGTGAATGATCTGATTGGTTCTGTTGAGCGCACATGCTGTGAATTCCATCAACTGCCAACCTGTTGTGACAAATCCATGCCACATCTGATGCCACTCTAATTACACTAATTAATGGGGTACAGGGAGGTTAGCTGGATTAATTGCTGTCTATCACATTGTTTTTAAATTGTTGTTGGATATGACATATTTATTTTGTATTAATATTGCATAAAGGTTGGGACAAAATACCTAAGGCCAACAGGCTTTTACAAGCTTTGAATAGATAAATGGCAAAATTATACAATCTACCAAAGAGATGTAAAACTTATGTTATTACGTTATTAAAATCAATGTTGTTTATTATTACTATTAAAAAAAGCTAAAAAAAGAGAAAGAGAGAGCAAATATTCATCTTAAAAGACCAACAAGCTTTTACAAGTTTTGATTGAATGCTGATAAATAAACGAGAGGATTACAATACGATCTGCCAAAGAGATGTAAAACTGTACTCTTACAAAACATTCATTATTCAAATCAGTGTTGTTTATTATTACTATTTTAAAAAACTATAAAAAGCTAAAAATAATAAATAAAAAAAGAGCAAGACAGCAAATATTTCATTTTAAAAGGCAGAGAGGCTTTTACAAGCTTTGAATGGAGGCTGATAAATAAACGAGAGGATTACAATACGATCTGCCAGAGAGATGTAAAACTGTACTCTTACAAAACATTCATTATTAAAACCACTGTTGTTTATTATTACTATTTTAAGAAGCTTAAAAAAGCTAAAAGAGAGAGAGAGCAAATATTTCATTTTAAAAGGCAGAGAGGCTTTTACAAGCTGTGAATGGAGGCTGATAAATAAACAAGAGGCTTACTATACGATCTGCCAAGGAGATGTAAAACTGTACTCTTACAAAACATTCATTATTAAAACCACTGTTGTTTATTACTACTATTTTAAAAAGCTAAAAAAGCCAGAGAGCAAATATTTCATTAAAATCCATGTTGTTTATTATTACTATTTTAAAAAGGCTAAAAGAAAAAAGCTAAAAAAAAAAGAGAGAGAGAGCAAATATTTCATCTTTACAGACAGAGAGGCTTTTACAAGTTTTGAATGGAGGCTGATGAATAAACGAGAGGATTACAATACGATCTGCCAAAGAGATGTAAAACTGTATTCTTACAAAACGTTCATTATTAAAACCACTGTTGTTTATTATTACTATTTTAAGAAGCTTAAAAAAAGCTAAAAGAGAGAGAGCAAATATTTTATCTTAAAAGGCAGAGAGGCTTTTACAAGCTGTGAATGGAGGCTGATAAATAAACGACAGGATTACAATACGATCTGCCAAAGAGATGTAAAACTGTACTTTTACAAAACGTTCATTCTTAAAACCACTGTTTTTTATTATTACTATTTTAAAAAGCGTACAAAAAAAGCTTTAAAAAGAGAGAGAGAGCAAATATTTCATCTTTACAGACCGAGAGGCTTTTACAAGTTTTGAATGGAGGCTGACAAATAAACGACAGGATTACAATACGATCTGCCAAAGAGATGTAAAACTGTACTCTTTCCCACATGGAGCTGCTGAATTCCAACAAAGAAAGTCTGATGCTTGCCAGCCAAATTGCTCTGAATAGTTTAATAGACGTTCTGCACAGTAATTGCCAAGCAAACAGCTATTGTGTGAGCTCATCAGCCTTACATCCCGCTTTAGCACCACATTAATTATTATGCGAGGGTATTTCGCAGCAAGGACGTTTGCCGGAACATGCAAACACAATTATTTCAGATGCATGAAGGATATGTGCTCTGTTTTGAGTGAAATCGTCTGTGACTGTTTGCAAGTTTTTATCAGCTCTTTTATGTGTTGTCCTCAGGGGCGAGAGTCATCATGGCCTGTCGAGACCTCGAGAAGGCAGAGGCTGCCAGAAGAGAATTAATGGACGATTCTGGAAACCAAAACATTGTGGTGAAAAAACTTGATTTAGCCGATACCGAATCCATCAGAGCATTTGCAGAGCATATAAACAAAGGTGTGTAAGACATGTGATTATCACTTTGTGATTTTCTTAAATAATATAATATAATAGGCATCATGGTGGCGTAGTGGGTAGCATGATTGCCTCACAGCAAGAAGGTCGCTGGTTCGAGCCTCGGCTATGTCAGTTGGCATTTCTGTGTGGAGTTTGCATGTTCTCCCCGTGTTTGCGTGGGTTTTCTCCGGGTGTGAGTGTGTGAATGAAAGAGTGTATGGGTGTTTCCCAGGCATCCGCTGCCTAAAACATATCCTGGAATAGTTGGTGGTTCATTCCACTGTGGCGACCCCTGATAAATAAGAGACTAAGCCAAAGAAAAATGAAGGAATATAAGCAATTTCATAATGTGTTTATTTTTTTGTTATAGAGGAAAAGCAAGTCAATATCCTGATCAATAATGCTGGAATCATGATGTGCCCATATTCAAAAACTGCGGATGGCTTTGAGATGCAGTTTGGTGTAAACCATTTAGGTAAAAGCATTTTTTTCTATTTCATTTATGTACAGTATTACAATAAAAAAGTTAAAATATCTATACTAAAACTAATATGCAATAAGCCAGGTAGATTTTTGGACATGATACTTTTTTTCCTTTTTTTTAAATGAGAAATTTATCTGCCTCCTATTTTTATGTTGAGTTATCTCCCTTTGAAGGTAATGAAAAAAACAACAACTATTATTGGCCAAAAAAGTGCTGGGTTTCCCAGTGATGGGTTGCAGCTGCAAGGGCATCCGCTGCGTAAAACATATGCTGGATAAGTTGGTGGTTCATTCCGTTGTGGCGACCCCAGATTAATAAAGGGACTAAGTCAAAAAGAACATGTATGAATGAAAAATCTGAATTATTAAACCCCCTTTGATTTTATTTTTATTTTTCAAATAAGTGATGATGTTTAACAGAGCAAGGACATTTTCACAGTATGTCTGATAATATTTTTTAACTTATTTGTTTTATTTTGGCTAGAATAAAAGCAGTTTTTTTAATTTTTTAAAAACCATTTTAAGGTAAAAATTATTAGCCCCTTTAAACTATATATATTTGTATATAATTGTATATAACGTATAGACAAACAAACAGACATAATATCTGAGGTTATTTCAAATTGTTATTACAGTCGTTCCCTTCCAATTATGACATGTGACATGTGATATGTGAAATCCAAATGTAATTTGCATATGTTGCCATATATCATGCCATATATCAGCTTTTAATATGGGAGCGTGCAGTGAGAAACACTTTTGTTAACTGTACTATTCTCTTTTGTTTTGTTTTACAGTAAACCCATGTTATGATTGAATGAATAAAACTTTAGTTCAGTGTTTCCACTGTCTGTACTGTTCCCTCTACACTTATGTATAAACCATAATGAAACCTGTATCATATATTTTAAACAACATAATTTAATGATTGTTTGTGATTGTTTATTGAAGCGATTTTTCTTTTGTGTGTGTGATCTAAAGTTGTGTTCCTGTAGTATTTGTATGATAAAAGGATTATGTGAACCAATGATCCAGCAAATGAGAGGCTTCTCTAAAGAAATGAACTCAATATGCACTCAACACTGGAGAGCCTGTGTTAAAAGTAGTGACTGTTTAGAGTTTTGTGTCTAGAGTTTTAAAAATGGACATCAGGGTTCTGAAATTTGTGGCAAAAAAAGTAAAAAACTGTAAAAGATTTTATGCATTTTTTATAACTACCTAGGAACAATTAAGAAGTGAAATTAGATTTTCTTTCATCTAATCAATATTGTTACCCTTAAAGTGACCTCTTTCAAAACAAGCACCAATTGTATGCATACGTCAAGCTGTCTTCACTCAAGTCTCAGACTTCCAACCAATGTGAAGTAATTAAACCCTCTAATTGACAGTGCATGCTGTTTAATCATTCACCAGCCCAGTTGGCTTCCTGTTGGAACCTAAACACGCACACATAGTATACATCCTTCCTATACACATCCACTTCCATGCATTTATTAAGTAAAGGCAAATGAAGCACAGAGGGGTCAACAGGAAATGAGAAACAATGAAAGGTCAAACAACTCCCTGACTATTTTTATCCTTTCCATCCCTACCTCCAGGTCATTTTCTGCTCACTTACCTTCTGCTGGACCTCCTAAAGAAATCAACCCCTTCCAGGATCGTCAACGTGGCGTCTGTGGCCCATACGTGGAGCGGCATCCATCTGGAGGACATAAACAGTGAGAGGGTTTACTCTCCACGCAAGGCTTACGGACAGAGCAAACTAGCCAACATCCTCTGCACACGTTCCTTGGCTAAAAGACTACAGGGTATGTGACCTTCACAGCAAGGCTATCAGAGTCAGACTAAACATCAGGCTAAAGAAAACAAACTTGTGTCTTGTTTGTCTTCCCTCTGTTGAACTCTGGTTGATTTGGTATTCATGCAGGTACAATGTGATGCTGAATGTGATATTCTTCCTGTTAGACTACATAAACTTACTAAAAAAACAGGACACAGCGGCAGAGCAAAGTTCTTGGTTTGTTTCCTTATGAATATAAACATGTACAAAATGTCCTGTTTTGGGCTTATCACTGTAGCGATGTTTCCATCGACCTATTTTAAAGTGCACTTTGGAATATTGCATAAAAGGATGCTTAATGGAAATACCATCATTTAAACACACATAGGTTTTTACTAACTGTGTGGGAGATTTTTTTTATCTGATAAGAAAAAATCTGCATAAACTACAATTGAAACACATTTACCAAATAAAGTCCAGTATACACATCACATAAAGAGAATTTGCTTTAACAGATCATATGATGGTAAAAATGTCCCCAAAAGCCACTGAGAGCTCATTGTGTTTCATCTTCGTCTTCTGAGGCACCAGTAATTTATAAGAAAAAGGCCCACATTGGCTTCTCCTACCGCAATTCATTTTTCTTTTTGATATTTTGTGGCAGTCTATTAAGAAATGGCGATTCTTTAAGAAATGGGTTTTCTTTGACTTATTGGATGGAAATGGTGCTTTATTTACAATGTTTTAGGCGATATTCCAGTTTTGCTCTTTTTGGATACAAACATCAGCTACTGATTGTGTTCTTGTGGCAATTAGACACAGCATATACTCTGAAAAAGCCGTTCAATATGAATTTAGTATAGCAATAATATTACTAAACATATTATATATATTCTTATTTACTCCCAGGGACATTTATATGGAAGTTGATATTTAACCGCACCATATTGGTGTATTTAATTTTTTATGAGGTGGGTTGTTAGCCCAATGCTCAACCCCCAACCTGGAGGACCAGGACATATACACATACACTACGGACAATTTTGCTTACCCACTTCACCTGTACCGCATGTCTTTGGACTGTGGGGGAAACCAGAGCACCTGGAGGAAACCCACGCAAACACGGGGAGAACATGCAAACTCCACACAGAAATGCCAACTGACCCAGCCGGGGCTTGAACCAGCGACCTTCTTGCTGTGAGGCGACAGCGCTACCCACTGCGTCATTGTTTCACCAAACATATTAAATATAGTAAACAATATTAACAGTATAGCACTTTTTTATGATTCCAAAGCAGTTTTACTGAAAGTGCATTTGTGTGTGTGCATTTGTCTGTAGACAGACAGACAGACAGACATACAGACAGACAGACAGACAGACAGACAGACAGACAGACAGAAGGATGGATAGATAATCAGAGATAGACAAACAGACAAACCCACAGATGGATAGACAGAAAGATGGACGGACAGACAGATAATAAGACATAGATAGACAGACAGATGGACAGACAGACAGATAATCAGACAAATAATTAGACAGATGGATGGAAGGACAGACAGATAATCAGACAAACAGATGAATGGATGGATGGACAGACAGACGAACAGACAGATAGACAGACAGACAAACAGACGGTTGGATGGACAGACAGACAGACAGACAGATAAATAGATAGATAGATAGATAGATAGATAGATAGATAGATAGATAGACAGACAGACAGACAGACAGATAAATAGATAGATAGATAGATAGATAGATAGATAGATAGATAGATAGATA